>JAVYIG010013803.1:0-45013 GCA_035222895.1 Strongylocentrotus droebachiensis | reverse complement strand
ACCGGTCATCGGATCCAATCGCGCACAATGTGCACCATCTGTACTTGGGTATTGAGTGGCAAATGTACACTGTTAGAACAAGTATTACAATTTTTAATCAAGTGGTTAAAATTTTAATCAACCACGGATTACCAGGTGAATCACACAATCGATTGGTTTAAACTTTAACCAACAGCCTGTTGATTAAAATTTAACCTGTGGTTGATTAAAAAATTTAATCCATTATTGGTTAAAAAAAATTGCTCAATGTTGGTTAAAATGTGTTGATTAAACTTTAACCATTTGTTGATTAAAACTTTAATCTTTTGTTGGTTATTTATGCTTTGTTCGGGGGCTGATTCACATGTTGTTGGTTAAACTTACATGGGTCGTGGTTAAAATTGTAACCATTTGTAGGTTAATTCTTTTTGATTCACACGATGTGGTTAAACTTTAGTGGGTCATGGTTACTGTTATAACCACTGTTGGTTAACTTACGGGGGTTTGGAGGTCTTATCTCGTGTTTGCAGGTAAAGAAATTGTTTAATATGAATTATCATCAATGCTAAGATTGTAAGGAAAAGTGAAATAAGGTTCTTGCTCAAATTAAAAACGCTTTGTGTCCCGGCCCGTAGGTTGTAGCTCAGCCAGTATTTAAGTGTAACGGATGACCTACCCAAATTGCATGCATGAAGACGTTTCACTTTATGATGACATCTTATTTTATATTAATTGTTTTAAACTATTAGATACAATTAGATTAAAAAATAAGAATATTATTCATGCATGCAATTTGGGTAGGTGATCCGTAATAGGCCTACACTTCTCCTTCTTGAATTGGGTCTGCCTCCTTCACGGTTGAAGATTCTAGTGCAGACTGATGATGTGTGTGTGTGTGTGTGCTTACGTTAGCCAGGTGCACGGTGCAAGTAAAATGTTACTTGGTTGAGCTACGTACAGCCTAGGGGGACCACAAATCGTTTTGATTTGAGCAAGAACCTTATTTCACTTCTTCCTTACAATCTTAGAATTGATGATGATAATATTAAATAATTTCTACCTGAAAACACGGAGATAAGACCGTCCGAACCCCCATTTTCTCCAGGTCCTCGCGACAACCTCCATTGTTAATTTTGTCGCACGCGTAAACGGCATGTACTTTGCATGTACTTAATTTGTATGTCGAGCGATCGCTAGCTATAGCTAGCTACGCGCTTCGATATCGTTCCGTTGGGTCACGTGACCAGTACTTTAATCAACATTGATTAAACTTTAAACCGGAAGGGGGCTATCATTACTGTCGGAATTTTGTTTTTAATCCATGCTGGGTTACAATTTTTGCCAACGACTTAGACTTAACCAACATAGGTTAAAAGGAATAATTTTGATCAACACTGTTTTTAACCAACGCAAGATTAAAAGTAAATTTTAACCCAACACTACATTTTTAACCATGGTTGAGCGTTTTTTAATCAACATTTTTTAACCCACAGTTTTTTAATACTTGTTTTAACAGTGTACATTAATGCCTTGCTAAAAGGACATTAGTTGCCGTGTGGGGGATCGAAGCACGACCTTTGAATTTAAATTATAATGTGTTGGGTACCAAGACTATGGTTGTCCTTGGTGGGTTGGACATGGTTTCATTTTACCCACAGTTCTCAGTCATTTATTCGTTGATCAAGAGTATTTGGGGAAGCAATTGAACTTTAAACTGAGAAACTTAATATAAGTCAGATCTCAGAGGTAAAGACAAATTTTGTGGCAGGGAATGGTTTCTTGTAGTCTCGAACATGCAGCCTTAATGTTGGTGCATTCTTGGGAAAATTTGTCAACGTTACAAAAAGTCATAATTACTTTCAATGCATCTGTTATTGTAGTGTACTTTATCAGTAATTCTGAAAGAGAATGAAGAAGGTGAGAGTGAGCTGGACACAGAGGATAAAGAGAGGGTAGAGAATCCAAGAGAGAGAGAGAGAAAGATAGAGACAGAGAGAAAGAAAGAAATAGAAAGAGAGAGAAAGGGGGATAGAGAGAGAGAGAGAGAGAGAGAGAGAGAGAGGAGAGAGAGAGAGAGGAGAAAAGAGGGAGAAAGAGAGAGGAGAGATACAAAATATGAATCGGTATTAATGTAAAATGCGACAAATAGGACATGGAGAGAGACGAGGGAAATAATTGAGAAAGAGTAACGGTATAGTAGGGAGGGCAAAATATCGTGTTTTGTCTTAAAAGAATATCAACAATTCAAGGAAATAAGATTCGAACATACATTGAATTCCATGAATAACTTTCTCTTTGGCTCATAAGTGGTAGATTTGATCAGGTTTCCTGACAATTATGGCCTTGGTTTCACAAAACAGTTACGGTTAATCGCAATGCTAGCTCTTTGGCATTAGCCAGAAAAGATTTACTGTCTTTGTAATGATGTTCATACTAAATGAAATTCATTGGCAATGACAAAAATAACGTATTGAATTGAATTGAAATTGAATTTATATCCACATTTGCATTAAAAATATGAAAACACAGTTATATTCAAAAGTAAAAGTATGAAAACAAACATTAGGAAAATGCAAATTAAAAAGATAAATGGACACATTGACACGACTTGAAAAATATAAAATGTAAAGGTGGCGGGATCAACAACAAGTTTTTGTAAAACTTATTGCCATGATCCCGTACTGTATATTATTTGAAACGGTTCACGAACTACTGACCCTTTTTAGTATCATATTTATATTTAAAAAAAACATTTTTTTAATTCAACTTTGTATTTGAGGACGTTATAAAAATGTTATTCTTGTTTCATTATCGATCCACATTTTTGTTATTTCGTATTAATTCATTTTACATATATTGATTTTGTAATCGTTTTACAGCGCAATTTTATCTTATTAAAAATTATACAGGGCTCTCTTGCAAAGCAATTTAAGTAGTGAAGAGACTTTAAAAAAAAACAGAGTAAATAAATACATGAAATGAATAAATGAGTACATTTAATCAATCTGCAAGTGACACCCATGATTGACTGTATGCATTACGATCGATCACAATCCCAGGTCGAATCCGGCCGGCACACCTTATCATCATTCGAGGCAAATTGTCGCCATGTTTCATTTACCGTTATGTCACCTACGCATCAGCCTATCAGCTGTAAAGTACAGACCCGGGGTCGTGCATCGCCGAGACGTCTCACCCAGCCAGCCAGGGTCCTGGGAGACCAACCCGCTCTTCGCCGATGACGGGGGTATTATAGTGCATCCCTTCGATCGAGATAGGATACATCATCGCAGGATACAGGTGACATACATCAAATGTCTTCTCGATAAAGCTTTACAGCGTCATAATTCAGCAGTTTGCGAGATAGAATGTGACATGCAATAAAGGAGTTTGCGCTCTGTGGCCTGTTGCCCGTGTTCGGATTGATCTATCTTCTTCCTGTTATTGAGAGGTTTATAGCAGTATTTGATGAGTTCTTTCCTCTCTTGGTAAACAACCAAGACAGGTACCATTTATCAAACCTGGGTTAACATTAACGATAATAGGGGTGTCACCTTTGTGTGACATAATCGTTACACACGCTTGTTTCATTAACGGAAAACAAACTAACAGCAGAATGAACAATTTATCATAGCCTTTAAAACTAAAATATCGCTGTTGTTGTTTGTTAAACTTGTTTTATTCGCACCCGTTGGTTTATTCAAACGATCGGAAGAACTTTAAAAATCAACCATCACGCCAAGCTGTAAGCTCATTTCATAAGATGATGCACTATAGGCTATTGAAATTACATGAAGTATATATTTTTTTTTTTTTGGGGGGGGGAGGGGAATGCGATCATAATAACAAAATCCAAAATACACTTTTTATACAATGATTTTGTTTAAAGACATAGAAACATTTCTTTTTACATTGAAACGAAATGTAATTCATCTATCCGAAACCGTTTCTTTTTGTCTAGCATGCTTGATGATCATCATCCAAAGATACTATCTAATTCTTATAGAGAAATGGAAATGAATAAAACATGTCATGTTGTCATATTCCACTTTACATAAGATTTGCAGGCGCAAATTCCACAGGCGCCAAAGTCGAAAACGAAGCCGTTCTATTGCGGGGGATAACATCCAATAAGTGCACTCACAGAAAAGTACACCATCAAAAGTATATGATAATAAGATAATTAGAAAAATATCAACAGGCCAAATCATGCAAATATTTACTTGTTAGATAACTTGTGAACCCATATGTGGCCGTCGCGAGAATGAACGTGACGGGCCTACGATAAATCTTTTTTAACCCTCATTTTAGTATAAAGAGGAATAAAGTTCAAGGCAGGAGTTAAGAGAGGAGTGTCTTTCTGGTAAGCTAAAACCAAAGAAATCCGACGAAACGATTGTGGGATGCTACACAATCTGCACATGGGTTTTAAGTTCAAATCCTTAACAGGCTCCTGCAAAGCCACAAAGCGTTTTCTTTACAACTAGCAGATCATCAAGTCAGTCCCATCAGCGAGAAAAGGGCATCGGTGTACGGTGCGAGTCAACAACATATATACTGTTAATACAGAATAAAGAACAACTAGGCATCTTCCACCCCGGAACGGAAGACAAATCTTCTCTTCTCCATGATTTCTAAACTAACCATCAATTACATATCCTCAATCAATAGTATTTCAGCGCTCTAATGGCGACAATGGCTTTCATTCGGATCGATGACGGCATCCGATCTCCGCTTAAACGATCCAGGGATGTTGTCAGAAGACTCTTTCAAGGTCGGCTAGATAGTTGTCCTGATTATTGATTATTAGAGGTTGAGGTAGATCTGTGAAAGAGTACATCTCGTGAGCGGTGTGTATTTTGCTGTAAACACCTTGATTGATATAAAGCCATTTGTCTGAAAGAAAAGTGGTATTATTTCCGCAAGGGCTTTAATGTGATGAGGTTGTATAATACGTCACGTCACTGCTCTATAAGGGAGGAATCCGTGCCTAGAATGATCTACAGGGATATATTTATTGGAGGATACGGAAGTAAGAGTGCGGAAATATAATTGATGTTTTTTTCAGATTTTAAAAAGGTTTATTTAAGAATAGAAATTATAAAAGTATCATATTTTTAATTCCAAAATGGACGGAATTGTCTGTTCCTCGCTTTACAAGGGTTCACACTCTCGATTTATTAATTTGCAATTGAGTTTATAAAAACAGGTTAATCACTTATGTAGTGTTCATTTATATCGTCATAAAGTTCCAGAAGAAAATACAGAAACCTTTGCTAGACATTTTCTGACAAAAAAATTGTCATGCCAACATCATTCGTTAAAGTGTGAACATTGTCGAATTGATTTTGTAATGGTAGTGGAGATGTTAACGGTGATGACAGTGGTAATAATATAGGATTTCTCGGTCACTTTCGTAAGTTGGCCACACAAATTCATTTTATGTTCATTCAATTTCGCCGATTCTGTCACCGCAGCTGTTATTTTTCGTTCAAATTCGTTTTTTAGCATTTAAATTCCTAAAACGATCATTCAAAAACATTTCATTTTCATTCGAATTAAAACGTGTTTCTTTTTCGTAAAATTTTCATTCAATTTAAAGCGAAACGATTCGCGATTACGTAATAGCGTCTTCCGTGAATTCAAATTCGTTTCTTTGCATACAGTTTCACACGTTTTGCAGACAAATTAAACATGTAAATCTTACCCAGTATGGTTATATAGAACCCCGCAAGCTTAGTTCCATGCTAAATCCATTTCAAATTGTATGGGTTGGTAAGCAACAAACATGTTATTTGTCCTCACCAGGCAATATGGGTGTATAATTATGTATACCCCCTAAATCATCACCATTTAGCAACTGAACGATCATGTGTTAAGTAGATAAAACCAAGCCACAATAATATAGAATTAGTATGGAACTAAGCAAGAGTGTCTTTTTATGAATATGCAATGATATAAGTGCATGCAAAGTGTGTGTTTACAAACCACGGTTGTATTTATTGGAGTGGCGTACCATAATGGTGGGGGGGGGGGGGGGGTATCAATACTCTATACATTGATTTATTTTTATTTTTTTGTTTTGTTTTGTTTTTGATAATTTATTCGATG
Source organism: Strongylocentrotus droebachiensis (assembly GCA_035222895.1). Classification (NCBI taxonomy): domain Eukaryota; kingdom Metazoa; phylum Echinodermata; class Echinoidea; order Camarodonta; family Strongylocentrotidae; genus Strongylocentrotus; species Strongylocentrotus droebachiensis. The sequence continues at coordinate 38,923 of JAVYIG010013803.1, read as the reverse complement.
TTCGTAATCTCTTTGAAGCCATTTATAATTATTTGTGTTATTATATTTAGTCTGTATTGAACATGTTAATAAGAACAATCTATGAGTATCAGTTCAATCACAATCATAACCACATCAAAATCTGAATCACCATCACACTGAATCACAATCACGATCGTGATCACAGTCACAATTACCATCTCAGTCACAATCGTAATCACCATCTCAATTACAATCACGATCACGCTACACAATCATTAATGAGTTTGATACATTGTATTCTCACTGCGCGCACATCTCAATAACTCATGTCACGTGGACATAAACTAAAGAATACACGTATACAATATGAAATCTTGTTTTGGTTATAATGTTAATGATCATAGTTACATCATGCATTACATTATCATGTTCGTCTACGTAATATCACTTCCAAAAGATGACCGAGTACGATAAAGTCCGTGATGAGAACATCAGTAAGATGATGTCCAATCTTATATCTAGAGTTGTTTAACCCTCTACATGTTGACGGGCAAGACATCTAGGCATGTTATATAACTCATTTGTTTTAAATATAGGCGAATATGAATAAAAACTTTGTTATTTAGAATGACCCAAAGTGAAATTGAATGGTACGGACGTCCGATTTGCCATTGTTGACGAAAATGAATGCAAACTGCGCATTTGTAAGCGGTTGTTAAATTGAACGAAAAAAGTGCCAAATCCATTGACCTAATAAGTAAATCAAATGAAAAAGGTGTTATTTTGAATGTAATTAACACGCCGGCAGCTTTATTTCGCGAATTTGAATGAACTTTGTATCAAAACGAATGAAAAGCTTACGAAAGTGACCGAGAAATCCTATACTAATAATATAATACAAATGCACGACTGGCTTTTGGTTATACTTAAATAATCGAAATTGTCTAAGGAACGTATATGAGCTGGTAATTGATTATATGCACATGGTACAACTGCTGAGATGACCTTGTTCTCAGGGCTACGAGGCGGTAATGGTAATAATAATGGTAATGGTGATGAAAATGGAGGTGGCAATTGCAATGAAAATGAAAATATTAATGGTAATGGTAAATGTAATGAAAACAGCAATGGACATTTAAATGACATGGGGTAATTCTAAGAAAAATTGGAAAATTTAGGATAATGGTATTGACAACGGGCTGACAACAGAAATTAACAGTGGGGGTTGTATTGATAACGGTAAAGGTAATGGTAAGGGTATAGGTAAGGGTAGCAGTAATGGAAATAGTAAAAAGTTACGATAGTTTTAGTGACGATGTAAATCGTTTTTGGTTATTTATTGAAAATTGGTACAGTGTATTTGCATTGGTCATGGTAATAAAAATAAAATAATGGTTATAATATTGAATTTATTATGTTAATGGTAATGGTACGTAAAGGGTCATTATGCTTATAGTATAAGTTATGTTAATGACAATGGCAATCTAACTGGTAATGGCCATGGCATTTGGGAAGTGTATCGGTAATGGAATCCACCAGTGTAAATATTAATATTTAGATTTATTGCTGTTGGGAGAATAAGACCGGTCCTACTTTTACCAGTATCCACAAGGACAGATACGACTGAATTACAAACATCAATAAATGCAGAATGGGGGTATAACCATTCCCATACGTGAGAGGAATGTGTCTGGACAACAATGGATTTTGTAGGACAATAACAATGTGTATTGATCCCTAATTTGCATGTGTGCCCACCTGCCTGGGCCTCACTCTTTCCTGCATACACGGTTACACCCCGTGCCGTTAATTACTATTTCACACACCTGTCACATCCGCCGAATGAAACCGAGTGTGTTTCCTAATTCTTGCTTCAACTTGGTCTGTCTTTTTTAGAGCGAGCATAACGGCAGGTGATATTAACAACGGTGAAAGAAACTGGGCTACCCTTGACTTGGCAAATAATCAAATGCGGATGAGAGTTACCTATTGATTTACGATTGAAAAACGTATACATTATGTATTACATCATACATGCGTGAATTCGAAAACCATTCTTTCGTTTGGCAAAAATCATTCAACAACGATGAAAAACGCCAATAAATTCAACAACAACATAACAACTATGATAAGAATGTTGAAACCCGGTTGTATGTCTGGATTTTATGATCGAAAACCCTGCCATACATACATGACATTTCCACTCCCACACTTTATCCATCCCATAAACTTGGTGTTTTGTCAGTTGATCAAAGATACATCTATGAGTAGAGGAGAGGAGTCTTCGAGAGAGACATAAATGCAGTTGTAACTGTCTTGTAAAGGTTACAGGGAAATAACGTGAACTGTCATAACGGGAATAGAATGCGAGACACATAGATTGAAGGGATAGATATAATGTCAGGGACAAAGACAGACAGAGAAATATTTGAAGGCGGAGATGGAGACGAGTGGGAGTCAAAGTTATGCAATTTTAAAAGAATGATGCAAAGGGCATGAAGGAGAAGTAAAGGGGAGAATATCCTGCCGTATTCAATGGCGTATTCATCATAAGAATGTGGCGGCATACGCCCCTCTATTTGAAGGCATATTAAAGAAATATTTTACGCAATTACTTGCAGAGTGAGTATGTCGCGTGATTAAGCACATATCTATATGAAGGTTATGATAATGCTCATCATACAGTGTGTTACTTAAGATTACAATATTTATATTCCATATCCAAGTAGTCATCTTGATCTGCCAATCTATCATGATAAAAGTCCAATCAGTTATATTTTTGTTTTGATTTGTTTTATTCTAATGACGTAAAAGGAAAAATTAATCAAACCATCTAGTTATTTTCAACGCAGCTCAAGGAATTCGGTCAAACATGCGATATCTCTTCTCATGAGGTATTACAAGGGATACCCTTTTTGACAGCTGTCTCTGTTGTTACTGTTTGTCACCTAACCTCTTTCTTGTGTGTTCTCGCGACATGGTATGAGTGATCGTCTGAAAGGATAAGCCCATAAAATGAATCATGTTTCACGCCCTCGAGCGACGCTTGTCTATTGATGGTTCTTCATATTGTCTCAGTCACACCAACGAGACCAACACCGGTATCGGACCGAACTTCAATTTACATTACCCGGAATAGCGAATCGGTCGGTTTAGATTCGGCGACTTGGCGGCGGGTGTAACTGACGTATCAGCTTAATATGACCTTGGATATGTCAGGTGCCGTGATCGATAATTCAGCCATTAGTTGAAAAGCGGGCACGGAATCGCGAGAAATCAAGCTTAACGAGCTCCCGCCTGCTTCCCAATCAATGGACCAAACCAACTCCCGCCGGCTTTTTAAGAGCCTCTTAGGTGTTACATTTTCAATATTTTTTTTGCGGAGGAAATAAAAACCATGATAAAAAACAGAGGAATAGATTAAAGACCAATGGCCGCCGGGCTCTTCTAAAGCCTCTTAGGTGTTACAATTTCACGTGTTTTTTTTCAGAGAGCATATGAACAATCATTGAAAATCATGACGATGTTCTTTAAAAATATTTGTTGCTGCCGTGACAGCCGATACGTAAACATCCGTTTATAGATCGGCATTGCCCTTGAGATTCTAAGATGTTCTACATTAAAGGTACTGTCAAATCTGCGTTAAGTGGCAAACTCCATTTAAAGGTCTCCTATTTTAATGACTGGGCTTGTATTTTGTCTCCCGTGAAAGAAATGTGTGTTGTAGAACCTGTCTAAAAAGAGCCGCCTGTCCACTCTCTCTGTTTCAATTGGGTAGCCTTAATGGAGATTTGTGACTGTAGTATGTAACATTTCAATGTAAAAACTCAAATTTGTAAAATGTCATTAGATTTATTGTACCCCTTGGAAGCCTTATATAGTTTTTTATTTTTGTATTTGTCTCTATATTTTCACATTCCTTACGTATGTTTGACAGACACATAATTAAAATAAATGAAAAAACTTCTTCACCTATAATCATAATTGTTTAATAATTTCATTTGGTTCTTCAGTTATAACATTATTATAAAAAATATTTTAAAAAGCTCAAAAATTACAATATACATTGAAAAATTTAAGTTTATTTACCTCGGCGGTTCTTAATAAGTTCACGTGATACTTTTTCGGAATTGTATACCCAGTGTCATATAAGTAACGGTAATGATACCATGACATTTTACGCTACGTCTTACAGACTACGTGTTTATTTATTGCAGTGTACTATTTCTAATCCTTCCCCATCGCATGTTTAAATCTTGACATCCAATCCTCTTTGCCCCTATCATAATGCACTTTTTTATGAGGTCATACGATCAAGTCGTATAATGGACGACAACATCGATATATGTCACTAAAGATCATGCAAGTTTATATGCATGATGCCCCTACGTAGCCCATCATTTATAATGTAGAACCTGACAGTGTTGAGGTCGCTCGAGAGAATTTACCCATCTCTTAAAGCAAGTATCTGTCCAATATTGGATTATGCTATAGCAATTCGATTATGTTACAAAGCGGTTAGCAACGCTAGGATAACTAAACGCCAAGGTCATTGCTCTGCATGTACTTGTTTCTTGCTGGCAGAAGATTGTTACGATGTTTAAAAGAAGGACATCATTAGATGTATCATATAACGTATAATGGTAGAGAAATCATGAGAGCTGAACAATTAACACAGAATGATGACAGCATCGTCACCGTATTAACGAAAATTCAACAACAAAAAACACCTTACCACGTACAGATATGATTTGTGCTCATATTATTTAAAGACCTGCTAAATAAATTAAAACCATATTTCCTCTGTTTATATCTAGGTTAATAACAATTTGATAAATGTTATAAACATAGAAATATTTGGCATATCATTATTATTCACAGAGATCTTACAGATTAAATATCAACTACCATCTTGGGTAGATGTGAACGTAATCATCATACATTTTATTTTTTCCTTTTTTGAATGAATTTTACACTACTTGGCTTTATTTATTTTATCATTATATCGTTCCGAAATATTAGTAGTTGAAGCGTGTGAAAGTTAGAACAAAATTATTTTAAAAAAACATCATTTTCATGTTCTAATTACATACCAATATATTTTTTTATTTTTCTTGTAAAAATATACAGCTTTGGAAATGATAAACAACATTTATGTTTTCATATATATAGCCGAGGTAAATACAAATTTAATGTAATCCCAATAAACAAAATCACGTGAAAATCACGTTAATATCAAGGCATCGACTTGAGGAGAGTTACGTTCTTCAAACACCGGACATTTACGTAAATGTGTTAATACGTTTATTGCACTAGGACACTTAAAACACACGTACACTAAATCACGCAATTGTCACTGCAATATCACCATTATAATAACGTGATTATCCCTACCGTGGAGACCATGGTTTGTAAACCTAATACTCCCGTGTTTGTTTGGTTATGAAATTACATCTTCATAAACGGTATTATCGCGTCACAGAAACACGTGAAGCGTTAGTGATACTTTTAGTCAAAATATCTGCGTGAAATTCACGTGAATATTACGAGGCTGACTTGAGATAAATCATGTTCTTCATGCACGTGAAATTTACGTTGAAGAGGAAATATGTTACTGTAACCCGTGTTCAACCCAATAATTATGCAAAAATTACACAATAAATGAACCAAAATAATGACGTTCTCATCCCGTGTCTGAACATGGTGTTTTGGATCTTCCATAATTACGTCCATGCGCGCCGGAAGCAGTTTGGGATTAGAGGGGGGTGGGGGTGGGGTGGGGGTGGGTGCAAACATCCCAGAAGAGAAAGCTAGTTGCAACTGGTCCAGTTGATGAACCAGTTAATGCCAACTGGTAACCCTGGAAATTGAAATGGGCTAAATGATCCAGTTGATCCAGGCCAGTTAGAATTCAACTGGTCTAGCTGAGCCATTAGAACCATTTGGTAAAACTTCCAACCAGTTGAACGGCAACAACACTTCAATACTGGTACGTCTGTATTTCCAATGTAAAGGCATTGGTAATAAGTAGACTTACATAATTTAATTCATCGAATTTTTTCGTATACTTGTATTTTGTTGAAAGTATTTTAGTTCATAGTTAATGTTTCCCTTATTCATGTTTAATGAAATGTAATTTATACGAAGTAGCGAAATGTCCTCATAACTGGTAATTTATATTTGTAGTATTTTCGAAATGAATTGCATATAACTAAATCATTAGTAATTAAGAAATATGCTGTAAATTCAGATAAATTGTTAAAAAACATAGATCTGCACGCACCCCATATTCAATATGCAAATTAATTGGTGTCAGCTGGTTCAACTGGAAATATGCCAACAGTCAGTCATCAACTGGTGCAACTGGAAATATGCACACAGACCAGTTATCATCTGGTGCAATGAAAATATGCCAACAGTCAGTTATCAACTGGTGAAAATAGAAATATACCAACAGTCACGGGATTATCACCACGGAACTTAAATGGTAACTGTGAAACCATCAAGACACCCAAGAATAACTCATTTTCACACCTGGAAATCACGGAATGCCCAGCTTATTATTAATAATCCGTTTGAGTCACGTGATCATCACCGCAGGAACTGCTGGCAACTTTGACTACCATTTAAATAGGTGTTTTAAGACACCTAATAATGACTAATTTTTCAAACCTAAAAAACACGGATGCTCAGCTTAGATTAATAATCCGTTTGAGTCACGAGATCATCACCGCGGAACTGCTGGCAACTTTGACTACCATTTTAATAGGTGTTTTAAGACACCTAATAATTACTAATTTTTCACACCTAAATATCACGGATCACAGCTTAGATTAGTAATCAGCTTGAGCCACGTGATCATAACCAAGAAAGTTATGGTAACTTTGAAACCATTTAAAGAGGTGTGTAAGACACCTCAGAATTACTAATTTAATATAACCAGAGATTCACGGACATAATAATAAGACGATTAGCCGGTGTAAGTAACGTGATTATTACCATCAACCTTGGATAACCTGTGAAACCGATCGATAAAGGTTCTTAAAAGACCAAATAATTACTTATTATCACCACCATCGGTTAACGGACAAAAAACTCGTTGCTTGGTCAAGTGGTTATTTGGTCATAAACACTTGATTTACAGAGGTAAGTGGAATCACGTTACTCCAGTCGCGTGATAAATTGGTGGTTTTTAGGTTAGATGAAAACGTGAACAGGAGTACCTTTTTTGTTTAAATGAATGCACGTGTCGATAACGTTTAAATCTAGTTCAAAAGGCACCATACTTTAAAATCACTTAAAATACACTCCCAAAAGAGGTTACTTTTTAGTGTTCTGTTTATTGGGATGCTTTAAAAAAAGAAAGCAGAATATTTGACATATCATTAGTATTCATAGAGATTTCACAGATTAAATATTAACTACGATCTTGGGTAGATGTGAACATAAGTGTCATATATTTCTTTCTTTTGTTCTCGATTTTTTTTTTAATGAATTTTAAAGTACTTGGTTTCATTTATTTTATCATTTAGAAATTTACACTATGAACATGACGGACAAAGAAAGAGGACAAAATATACAGTTCCTCAGGTAGATAAAGGAACATCCCTTCACTGCTATTATGTAAAGTGTGTAGAACATGTGAATATGCATGTGACACCTGTGCTACACATTTTTACATAATAGCAGTGAAGGGATGTTCCTTTGTCTACCTGAGGAACTGTATATTTTGTCCTCCTTCTTTGTCCGTCATGTTCATAGTGTTAAGTAGTTGAATTGTGTGAAAGTTACAGCAAAATCAAAAAATATCTTTGAATCATTGTCATTGTCGTGTCCAAATTACAGACCAATATTTCCTGTATTTTTGCTTGGAAACAAATACATCTATGGAAATGTAAAACAATATTTATGTTTTCATATCTAAAGCCTAGGTGAATACAAATTTAATAGAATGCTATAAGAATAGAAACAGGCAAAAATGGCATGTCATTAGTTTTCACAGAGATCTTAAAAATTAAATATAAACTACCATCTTGAGTAGATGTGAAGATAGTTTACCGTACATTTCTTTCCTTTTCCCCTTTGTTTAATGAATTTTAAAGTACTTTTTAAAAATTGTGTATCTTTATATAATTTCACAATTTTAGTAGTAGGGTTATGTGAAAGGTAGGGCGAAATTAAAAGCCATCTCTGTATCATTGTCATGTCCTAATTACATACCAATATTTTTCTGTATTTTTGCTTGGAATTGAAAAAAACGATATCTATCATGTTTTAATATATATAAGTGAATAAATATTTGATATAATGCTATACAAATAACAATACAGAAATATATGACATCTAATTATCATTCACAGAGATCTTACAGATTGAAAATGAACTACAATCTTAGGTAGAAGTGAACTTAATCATCATACATTTCATTTTTTGTTTCCCTTGTATTGATTAGTGTTTATACTACTCTGGGAAAGTATTACAGTCATCTTGGATTTAATTTTAAATAACATCTTTGGACCGTAATAGAACAAATCTAACATGCATCAGGAGAAAAGGTGTTGTTCCGTAGATAGCAAATCCTCCGTGCCCATCAATGAGAGGAGAGCATCTATACCCTCTCCATCACGCACCCCCTTAGGATGATATTGTGCACTGGTGTAAATCCCGGGAGATTGGGGGAAGACATCCTTCCCCCCCCCCCCCCCTCCCCCTCCCGTAACTCCACTTTCGAGGGAAGGGGGTGGTCTGGACAATTACACTCTTCCCCAATCCAGACACTTACACTCATCCCCAATCCAGACACACAGACACATACCCACACACACAAGCGCGCACAATTCTTTTTTCTTCAATATCTTAACTCAACAATCAGTTACAAATTTTGAGAGAAGAAAAATGTAAGTGATTCTTAGAATGCTGTTAAAATAACCCCAAAACAATTTCAGGATGCCTTAAAATGAGTCCGATTAAATTTTCTTCTTCAAAATCCCACATCCATGTGATCGCGCTACAAAACACTGCGGCTGATCGCGATCTATACCCACACTCCCCGGAATAGATTTATGCCTCTGGTGTTGTGGCTAATAAGTAGATGAATTCTTGGAAAAGAGGCTCATTGGAAAAGGAGGCGATAAAGAAAGGCAATGATGAATGCCATGTAATTTGTGTAAACCATATCACATACAACAATATGATCAGGTGTTTCCCTAAGGCGACGCTGGGGTCTTGAAGACAATTCGCACCGCTTTTTTCTGCCCCTCACTAGATTTTTGGCCTCTGTCTTTTATCCTCTGTCCTCTCCCCTAAACTGCTGTTTCATGCCTCAGGCCTGTACCGCGTCTTTATTCCATTCATCCCCTTTGCTAATGTGCTTCACGGTTGAATCAATAAAGATAAATTGTTCTTTTAAAAGTCAATACGGGACTCGTGTTGCAGATGTTGGGTAACGTAGAGTGGAATCGAAGTTTAAATCCCAGGGCTTTAGTAGCTAAACAGTTTAGACATGTTGGAAAAGTCGAGAAGTGTCGAGAGTTAAGACTTACAGAAAGATCAAAGTTCATGATATTGACAGTTCATTTAAATGTGAGAAGGATACATGTATATTATTTGCAGTCGTATAATATTAAATGGCACGGTAGTTTTAATCTTTTATTCATTATAAAAAGATGATAATGGTTGATTAAACATTCTGTTACACGTCAAATGCTCAAGAAATAACACTATACTGAACAAAATCGTGTTTATTCTTTCTGTTTTATTTGCAAAACGCCAGATCAGACTCTGCCCATATCACTTCTCTGTGCGCGCCAACATTAACATATCATACATTTTGTAACACATTATTTAGTCAAACTCATGTGACAATTGCACTTATTTCCTTAAAGATAAACTTGAGTTCTGGTAATTATTGAACAAAAATTTTGGAGACAGAAGAGAGGAATGCCCATTTCCCTTCAAGCTTATGCCCAACATCCATGATCAGACGCACATTACAATCGTTGTCTCACTTTCACCGTGGAAATAATGTACAATATCAAATGCAAAACAAATATAAAAGCATGGTTTTGATGATGGTATTATCGTTAATCATATTAATAGGCTGATTTCCGATGAGCACAATGTTTCGCATTTACGCAATGGCGACAAGCTATTCCGGCTCATAATCCATATGTGATTGCTTTCTTAACGGCAACTTATCTTAGACCACTGAGAAAGGATGTGAATCGTGTGTATTTCTTATTCCATTGAACTTACCGCTTGAAGAAAACTCTCTAAAGAGAGGCGTTTGATTCATGCTTAAAGGGCCCCTGTCATCCAAATGTAAGTTTATTCCTGTTGATGTGTAGTCCCGCATACATCTCATATTTTGATGAATGTGTTTCATAGATTTTTAATTATTTGTGGAAGTATTTTTTTTCTTCAAACTTGCTAAGCTCCACCCTAAAAATCTTCCAGATCTCATTCCCCTTATGACATCATCTGCCAGTCATCAATGAGCTAACTTGAGAAAATGGTATGTAATTTTGCCAAATTTGACCACCTGTCACAATACGTAATACGCTAGCAACGCTGAAGTTGTTATTTGCGATAATAGAATAAGAAGAACATCACATTGAGTCTATATCCGGAAGAATTTTTTTAATAATCGTTTCACATTTCAGCCCGAAATGGGTATATTAATAAAGTAATTTTATTCTTAAAGCTGCGTTGATCAAAAGCTAGGATTGATACTGACTAATATGGTTTTAGCATGCTAATTATTGCAAACTTTTTTTTGTTGGTGGGGGGGGGGGGGGGGGCGTTAAAAAATTCTCTCTCTTCTATGCCTCTTTCATTTTTTTTTCATAACAACTCGTTTTCTAGAAATAAAACTCATTCTCGTCTGAAATATTCACTTCTTTCTCATCACTGAAAATTCCCCAATTTCCGCAGATTATTGCGAAACATTAGCCGCCACGCATGCTGGAGCCGCTAACGAGAGCAATATGCCAAAGTTAATTTTTAGATCACGTCAGCTACGAATGCCCCGAATGTATAAATGGGGATAATAAAACAATCCAAGCGCGACCGCCAACAAGAAAATGCCTCTTTCATTTACAGCGGCACGACGGTTATGGCTGTCATTACGCTGTCGCTAATTACTGAAGCAGGCATGTTAGATTCGATTTGTTGGCCTTTAATGCCCCCATTGCTGCCCTATATCTTACGGCACCACGCCCCTGACTACGAATCACCGTACTGAAATCACTGGTAGGTCGTTGATCCGACCTATAGTAATTTTTCTTTCCCTCTTAATTTCTTTCTTTCTCTCTCTCTCTCTCTCTCTCTCTTTCCATCTCTGTATGACTATTCGAGGGGCGGGCAAATACCATACAAATTTGCCTTGATGAGAGTGTAAAGTAATCATGAGGACGGAGATAACCGAATACGTATATGGCATGCTGAAAAGAAAAGTGGCAGGTGAAAACAAACATGCATGTAGGTGTCAATAACCGTTTGTGATATTTTCCACCAATTTCTCTTGAGGGTAACTGTCCACGCTCTAGGTTAAAAATCGTAGACCATGGGAAATGAAAATAAAACTTTTGTATAATTTTTTTCACTGATTTAATAAATATTTGATTTTCAAATAATTACACAACGCTGCCTGAGGGAACGATGACTATTTCTTTTAAATATTAGAAGGCATGAATGCATGTTTTAACTTTGCCTGTAGCATTAAAAAAGGTCGTATTCACATTTCAATATCTGAACAATTATAAACATTTCAAGATTGATTTATGAATGCTTGATTGTACACTCACACTCGCAATTTACTTGGAATTGTGGGTGAATTTAATTCGTATTCATCTCACATTCATAACGTCTAGTTAAAATACAAACATTTTCACTCTTCTCTGCACTTTCCCTCTGTTAGGGAAAATCCCTCGTTTAGGCGTATTTCGTTATGATACTTTACGATAAATTAATCGAAGTTGTATTTGGAAGCAATTACCGGGTAGTTGGCTTTTCGTCCATAGATATCCATCATATCTTAGAGGTGTGATTCTAAGGCCTACATTTTTTTTAAAGTTTAGATAGGCCTATGGGAAGTGCAACCACCATAAACACGGACGTCAATCCTGGAGGGTATATCTACCCCCCCCCCCCACCCACTTTTTTTTTTAAATTAATAATTTTGTTTTATTTCTCCAATAGTGTAATACAAACATACAATTAAATAAAATAAATAAACGTTTTCAATATTGATTGCTTTTTATACATAAACATAATTTTAAAAAAAACTCATATGCAGTATATATAACTGAGCAAAATTTTAGAGTAAACTTAGAGTACATAAACATAAATTATAAGTCATTTATACATATTATTCACTTATAATTAAAAAATATATATATATTATATACAAAATAAAACATAAAAAACTGGAGGTTATTTTACCGGTACTTCCAGACTCCACTCCCTCACACAAACACAAACACACACCACAAAACACACCACATTCATACACACAAGCATACAAAACACATCCTATCACACACCACAACAAGAGTTGCCATGCTGTGAACATTTACGCAGTCTTATATTCCACACACACACGCACACACACACACACACACACACACACACTTTTCAAGGAAAGGTACATTTAATAGGACGGCTCCTTAAAGACAAGATATCGGAGGGGAAAAAGGATACAATACCCTTTTATTTGGCAGTAGTTTTATAATTTCCCTAGATAAACCCTTATGTTGGTATTGATTCTAACCATCTCATCATTATGGTTAAATTAATGAAGTAGGCCCATTCCCTTTGTAGTTTTAAGATAAAATTGATATCCTGCGAGAGACTTTGATATCACAGAAACAAAAAAGTATATATTTCAGCCTGTAATCAAAAGCACTCCCTTGAGCGGGAGTTCGTAAATTAGAAGTCACAAGGTCAGGCAGTGAAACCAAAAACAGATTTTGATCATGCTCATAATTCTTCGGTAGCGGACGAGATCAAACAACGCAATCCCATATTGATAGCAGTGTGCATGTGGGTTGAATCGGAAGCGCGCCATTCACAAACAGCAAAATAATTGCATTCAAAATAATTATTTACGATTATCAAATTACGGCAGCCGTAATTTCCTAGGCAGAGAGAACAATTAGTAAATAAACATAATTATTAGGAGAGATTGATGAGGAGTGGGAGGATGAGAGGAGTAAAGAGAGGGGAGGGGATGGTAGAAAGAGAGAGAAGGGGGGATGAGAAAGAGAGACGGGAGCGAGAGGGAGGGAGACAGAGAGAGGGGAGGGAGAGAGAGGGAGGGAGAGAGAGAAAGAGGGTTGAGAAAATAGACGTAGAATTTGAAATTACATTATCACACCTCAAAGGAAAAATGTATGGTGTTGAATAAAGAAAGACAAAAAACTGAATGGGTGTACTTTTATCGTTAAGAAAGTGTGATGCGTAAATATGATAAAACTTTATCTTGTTCGTGGTTAGGCCGTTACAGGTACATAATGATACCAAAGTTGGATGAATGTGATTCCATTCACATATTAAATCTCTACTGCAATATGCGATTCACTTCCGAGGTTAGAATAAAATGATGTCATATCTGACAGCTCATTTCTGCGTCCAATACGCTGATTTGTGACATATCTGACCAGCGTTTCGCTGTACTTCTCTTTATTTTTGGTCTCGTTTTTAAAAGCTGACATCTTTCAAAACATCAACTCCCATATTCATTTCTTAGAAATCGCACATTTCAAACTAACTTCAAAATTACTGCAATTCTAATTGATTTTAAAAGTAAGTAAACCGTGTCCCGTTTTGAAAGGGTATGAACCACCGGTGACTGAACGAGATTAAACCTGCCTTTTCTTCGCATTTATTTGTTTGGCCTAGAGTCTTTTACTCCGCCCTAGTTGGCAGCTATCTAATTAGCAATGAAATAAAAGATCAAACGAAAGGTTAATAGGACCTAATTTCGCGGGTATATTATATACCAGTCCCAATCAAGCACGACTCATGTCGACATAAAGGAACTCGTTAGTCAAATTAAGCTAGCAAGAGTCGTTTAATATTTTTGTCTAGATGTAATAGTTCCCCCGCTGCTATCAGTCATATACCACTAACTGTCTTTACCTTTTTCGCTTCTCTTTATTTTCCTTGTTCTTCGTCCATTTTTCTTCTTCTTGTTTGTTCATTCCTACGTCCACTTTTTTATCATCCCCTCGCAATGCTCGGTAGGTAATAGAGGAGGAATTGTTTTATCGAATATATGTTTGCTTCTTTGTGAAAACATCCCACCCCCCCCCCCCCCATTTTCTCTCTCCCTCTCCACCTACCTATGTCCCTCTCTGTCTCTTTATATCTCTCCCTCGCTCTCTCTCTCTCTCCCTTTCTCCCCTTTCTCTCTATCTCTCTCTCTCTCTCTCTCTCTCTCTTTCTTTTTCTCTCTTTCTTTAATCAAGGATATCTTTACTTTCTGTGCAGCAAACGCCCACTATTCCGATATTTTATTTCAGTGTTTTTTGTCTTCTCTCATCTCAGCTGTAGTTTCACAATTGTGACACACTACTTGGTATTCTGCCAATAGTTCTTCATATTTACGTACATCATGAAAGAGTTTCGAGCGCAATGGCTACCGATTTGTATGTTATTGCTGCTTCCGTTTCTATTCTCTGACAGCATAAAATTCAAGGTCTATATTGCATTTTAACAAACCTTAGATTTCTTTTTATAAAGATGCATAATTGTAATGAAAGGTCAGCGTATCAAACCCCATAAGGGCGGCACAACGTACATAACAACCGATGTTTGATGGTCTTAAACTATACATGACGTATTCATACCGTCACGTCAACATTGATTTGATCTTTCTGATCTATTTAGCTGAAAGAAAAATCCCTGAATGTCAAAATACCGCAGGTGGTCTTTGTTTTCCAATTGCTTTTGATATTGTTCATATATGGTCCTATATCTTGAAAATGACTCCGAAGGGAAAACTTTTTCCCCGTTATTGGGCAAGAGTGAAGAATAAACATAAGGGAAAGTTGAAAATGGACCTAAAAAACCCTTGTCGTTCAAATTCATTTGCTTTGTTCCAAGAAATTTAAACAAACAGAAGGAAAGAAAGAAACAAAACAAAACAAAATATAATGAATGGTAATAATAATAATAGTTCACGCTATATAGCACTTAATATAATTTAAGTTTTTAAGTTGGTTTTACATTGTATAGGCCTACATAACATCTAAGAAAATATTTTAACAAAAAACATAATGAGAAATTCTCAGCAATTTACATAAAATAGACTTAATCGATATACTGTACATGATAAAATGAGTTCAAAAATATAAATCGAAGTAAAATTCACAGAGCAAACAACAAAGCTCAAATGTGACACGCAAATATAACATTTAATTGATCTCTCCAATACCATTACCATCCCTATCTCCCCCTATCTCCCACACCTCCCTCTCTCTCTCTCTCTCTCTCTCTCTCTCTATCTCTCTCTCTCTCCGTTGTCCCCCTGCTGTTTGTTCAAGAAACAAAAACTAAATCAAAACCAACATCCTCCCGCGATCCAAATATGGAATTCACATGGGAGATACAAAGATAAAAGCAATGTCGCAAATATAGGCTAATTCCAATTTTCTATTACTCGGGTGTAATTGCTCTCGCGTAATTAACATTGATGGGTTAGGATTTCGTACCATAAACTATAGACAAAAACTACTGAGAAAAGCTTTCAAATGTTGTAATTGCCTGTGTGATTCCATTTCTCTCGAGTCTTTGTCTAGACGGTTCATTAGAAACCTCAACATTGATCTAGTTTGAAGTATATACATCCTTCGACTAATATTTTGTATTCCATTAGCATACCAGCCGGCCTTGGCAACCGTTTTGGACATTGCACACGAGATTTACGTGCGGAAAGACCTGACTCCATGCCTTCGGAAATTCCGTGTTTGTCTCCCAAATGCTCGACATTGAAAGCGCTGTGTTTAAATACATAAACAGGCCTGAAAATATAATGTATGGAAAACTGGAGCAGACAAATATTCCGCTTGCAAGAAAAATAAAGGGAATATACAAAAATATGGACGGATCCTGTGGGACCGAAGGGGCGGCCCCTCCCCTCAACACTGAACAAATCTTATTGCTTTAAAAAACTGTTATCATGATTATGAACGTAATTTCGTTATCAAGTATATCAAAGTCTCGAAGCTGACTTTGATATGTTGTTTCCCCATCTCTCCTTCTGTTTCCTCTCTCTCTCTCTCTCTCTCTCTCTTTCTCTATCTCTATCTCTCTCTCTCTCTCTTGTTATTGGATGGTGTCCGACACAAAAACAATTATATGGATGCGAAAACATTTACTTATTTTCATCAAGTGTCAAACAAATTAAATTATACCATCGTACAAAAACTGTATAGCATAGGTTGAATAAAAAAAGTTCTTATAGCGTGTCAGGAGGTAGCTAAATCCATTTGTATAGTTTGTGAAAACTTTATTTCATTCTCTCGAAAATAATTGATAATGAAAGAAACGGAACCAATAAAACAATAAACTATTGCAGAATCTTTATGTTTATATGCTTTTAGCAGTAAACAGGCGGTCGCCTTTTCTTAATGGAAATTAACCAAAATAACATCATCTAGCGCCTTCACGAATGTTATAACCTTGAGATGCTACAGTTCACTTAATATTCTAGGATTGTATTAGACAAACTGCGCGTCACTTACCTAAAAGCCTTGCGCCATCAAAATTGTCTTCACTTAACTGTAAACTCGTTAATACACCATGGTGACAAGAATGGTTTCAAAGTGTAGAAGTGATTCTGAAGAATCTTTCAACCGACCGTGTTCACGCCAAATTTAGCCGTGTTCCAAGGCAGAATCAGGTTGTTTTGTATATATATTATTTTATTACTTCTTTGCTCTCTCTCTCTCTTTCAACGGCTACGGGTCCAACTAAAAATGGACTTGAACAAAGTAGATGAATTAGCTTCTGCTCTCTTACTGTCTTCCTCTCTCTCATACACACACACACGCACTCACACAAGCACCCTCGCACACGCACATGATCTTTCTATGTTCTTTCTCCCACGTCAGGGTCAGAGAAAGGGGGTAGAAAGAAACCGTGGGAGAGAAGTATTAAGAAGAAAGGGGGACAGTAGAAGAGAGCCGGAGATAGGGCTAGGGGAGGGAGAGATAATGTTTGGGCGGATTTACCCACTTACATGAAAGGGCTTTAAAAATCAGTCTTGACGCCAATCTAACATAAATAGTGCTATAAAACATAGCAAAGCCACAAGTTTGACAAATAGTTATACACCCTCCGGATAGAGATACTTTCCGTTTGTTGGAGAAGTACTTGCCAATCGAATTAGTCAACACCATACAAGTTTGGAGAAACCTTTTATACTTTTTATGTGAGTTGGCTGACCTGAACTGACAGTGCATCCGAAATGAAAAAGAAGTGTTTGAAGATCGTAAAACTTCGATTGAAAGTGGTGAAAGTCCATCGCAAAGATGAATTGACGGTTTGGGGGTTAGTGTAAACAGGTCTACAGGCGAAGGGGTGTTTTCTCTTGGATTTCCTAGGTGAGATGGGTAACAGATTAACAGATTAACAGAGGATATAAATAACATTGCTCATCCGTTGTCTCACACTTCAATAGTCAATAAAGCTATCAAACATTAAGCTTTTCGAGGAGTGAAAAAGAGGAGATCACTTTGTTTTTCCCAGCAGTTCAGCAGGGGTTTTTCCACCAATTCTCAACCAATGAGACAATTATTTATTATTTTTCTGTGGGGAATAAACATAAAAGAGGAGACCAATTTTTACACGACAAAATAAAGACATGATAAAGGAGAAGTATCAGGAAATGCAGAGAAATTGAATATGAATTATAATTGTCGCAAAGGTTTCAACGTATTTGCAGCTGGAAAACAAGCATCCTTTGATAATTTAAATGAGAACTATAGAAAAATTCATGTTTTTGCAAGGATTGATTTCTTTTATACATGAATATCACGCTTTGCTAGCATGAGAGCTTCTTTCCTGAGGGAACCACACTGTGTGCTTCTGTAGCGATTACAATTAATTCCTCGAGGAGAATATGACTTATGTCAGTGTTTTCTTTTCATAAGTTAGAACTCTCTCATATTTCAGGCCTCCCAGGTGGCCCATTTTTTGTTTGTGAAAGTATCGTGGTCACATTATATCACCCGAGGTATATACCGAGGTATAATGTACAAATCACGCATGGAAGATCTAGCATCTACCCTCTCCGAGGGATAACACTTTTTGTTTGAAATAGCAACTGGAGATAAACAATGCTAGCGGCGAAATATTATGTGAACCGCGGTTTGTGTGATTCTCTCTCTCTCTCTCTCTCTTTTTCTTTCTTTCTCTCTCTCTCTATCTCTCTCTCTCTCTTTGTCCCTCTCTTTCTCTCCCTATCTCTCTCTCTCTCATTCTCTATATATTTTACTCTCTTAGAAAGTGAATATGACTTTTTAGATCTGTTTGTGATCTGGTAATGGAATTTTTTGTTCAGGTAGAATGAATACGTCAAGTATTGACATGCTTACGCTACAGCAAGAGAGAGAGAAACAGATTCAAGGCACGATATTTAGATGAACCTGTAGCAAACGCGTTTGTATTAATTCATGTATGTATCAAGACAAATAATGTTTCGAGATGCAAATTGCAGACTGCGCCTTTAAATAATAATTTAGTGTATTTTGTTTATTTTTCATAGATTTACGATTTATGTACATGTATTTTTCAAACGGTCTGATCTCTCTTCAATCCGCAATCTGTTAAAAAGGAACTGAGATCAGGAATTTGCAAATGGAATATTACTTAGAATATGCCTACTCCAGAAGATTATGAATGTGGCAGGACCTTGTATCTGCTTTTTGTTGGAGTAGAGTTTCTTTTTTCTGCTTAGTTTAATTCAACTCAATTAATATTATGGCAGTGCAAGCTTAAAATTCGTGTTTCGATTTGAAGTTTATTTTGTACACGACCTGCCACTGTCAAGATGCTAAATTACAATTTAAATACGAGATTTTAATCATCAAATAACAATACGCGTTATTTCATAAAATTCAAATACGTTAAAGGGAAAGAGTATCTTTGTCTCAGTTTCTGAAACAAAATCCTGGATTTAGCTCATACTGCAATGATAATTAAAAACCTTTAGGTCAGTCAGGAACCCCGTGACTTTTACAAGCCGATCGCCTGACTGATTATCAATTTATTTATGATGGGAAATCAAAATTTAAAAATTTTCCTGAAGGTTTTTATAACACTACAATATATTAGGGGAAATGAGTATGGTGAAACCGGTCACTCAAAGATTTTTCTTTTTTGAGGCACTTCATGATCATTTTGAAGCGCTTTTTTTTGTTAGGACTTTAATGTTACACCATTTCACAGACACTGATGACACGTAGGGCCATGCATCTTTCAGTGAAGTTTTTTTGTCACTTCCCTGCTCTTTCTCACGATATTTTGTCCTCAATTCCACAAATCGTTTCCCCTCTTTAGATTTTCTCACACCACTTACCCTAAGTTTACATCATCTAATGTATTGTCGTGAAATATCAGTATCAGACAAATTACATTATCGATTGGAAGGGTAGACACATTTGTCTGTGAATTAAGCACTCGTCTTTCCCATTATAGAGCAACAGGGCGAGGATAGACTTACGCGCGGAGACGACCGAGCATTTTACAGATTTCCGACTGAATGTGTGTTTGATCCTTAGTGCAAGGAGAAATGCTTTAATCTAATCTGAAAGTCTTTAGCACATTTTCTTTACTATTCAGTTTTCCGGTTTATGTTAAAAAGAGAGCTGAACTGCAACCTGCTTTTAATAAAACTTCAGAGTGTATTTAAATGAAGGTCACCATGAAAACGAGGTCGGAAAGGATGAATTGTAATCTGTTATGCATATTAATACATCGTTTTCAGAGTTCGGGCATGAAAGTAGATAAAGAATGAAGAAACGAGGATTTTCATTGCGGCGTAGATGCGGATCATCAGGAATTAGATGTGAGAATTGAACAGTCATAAATCAAATATTGGTTTCGAGAGCAAAATTTAACACGAGGAGGCTCCTGGAGAATATCACTATCAAGGAATAAAAGGAAAGGAACTATGGAGTGATAATGATTATGATAATTTTGGCATCAACAGCCAACGGGACCGAGAACCTGTGAGATGACTCCCAGGATGCCGGTCTTGTAGACCTTCGTGTCACTTTTTACAAGGTTGACCAGAACGCTGACCCAAGAGATCGTAATTTCTCTTTTGCTATTCTCCTTTATTTAATTATTGTATCGACCTTGTGGGCAATCATTCAAGAGGAACTTTTGGATTACTTCCTTTTCCTTTTCTGTATAATCTTGACATGTATAATTATATTTGTTTCACCCGGTCTTGTAAGCAGTCGGTCTGATTGGTTTTCGGGCCGGTGAACTTCTAGTCAATGTCGGTCTTATGGGATGTCGGTCTACAGGGATCATCACCAAGAAAACTTAGCAAGAGCTGCAGAGCCGATAATCGTTGCTTCAATAAATTGCACATTTCCTCTTTAATATGTCTTTTACGCCAAAGTTTCTGTTCTAAGGTTCTGCTAATTATGTGACGTCATCCTCTATGATTTTTTATGTGTTGTATTGTTTTTGATTTTCTTCCTTTTTTTCAAGAGAAAGTGCCCGTTTCAACAACAACAAATTAATATATAAAATCGAATCAAAGATAATTTGATAATAATGATGTAGAAGGAAGGAGACTGCCGAATAATCTTGTTTAAGCTCCCTATAATGTAATATATCATTCATTTGGGAGAAAAATGAAAATATCTCTACAGAGCGTGTTAATAGGCAGTACAACAAATACCCAGGGGAAGATATAATCCTAAATTAATGAGAAATATATATTGATGGAGCTTCAGATCGATTTCATAAGAAGAAACTGATCTTCTAGCGGAAGCATACAATTTGTTCTCTGCATAATGTAATACATTTGAGAAGTGTGAACATGAGGATTGGGTTACGTGACAAAGAAAGCCAACCTCACAGACGAATTACAATTACAAAGTTAAAAGGAAAATTGCGAAAATTACACTTAAGTACCGTACCGGTCACACGGTTGCATTTTTAATTAAACTATCTAGACCATAATAAGGAACTCAGTGGGAAAAGTGGATTCTAACATTTTGGAATCAATCCAAATTTGACTAAATTTTGCTAAAAATCAATTATAGTAAATGCATTGCACACATACACATGATGGGTATATAGTACTACACATACATTATTCGATCCATTTACATATTTAGAACTATACAGTGCGTTATTCCCAGTCTTTAAATACTTAATCTTAAATTCGGTCGACGACTGGCAGATTTTTGTATAGTTATATAAGTAAAGCGAGGTTAATAATTATGTGCATGCATCATTATACAAAATCGTGGATTCTTGTATCTTTAAGTAAACCCGATCTGAACATGAAACATTTACCTCACTCGAACGTATCATCATGACATCTGCAGAACTAAGTGAAAACTATTTAGCAATGCCAGGAGTCTTCTACCTGCGTGTAACTTGCGAAATGTCGCCCTAATTTATCACTATTTCTGAATTCTAGCATCACTCTTGCGCATTCAGTTTCTCGTTAGATTCATTTTATTCCATACTAGGGGCATTCACACCTAAGGAAAAAAAAGCGACAAATCGATTTTTGCATCGCGAGTGGACATCGTGTGGACAGAATAATTTCACTAATCTTCGTGATTCGCATCGCGCACTATATCTTGCGATTTTTCCGTTTGCCGGGCGCCCTGTGTGTGAATGGTATTGAGAATCAAAAATCGATTTATTTAATCCCAGGATTCCAAGCGCGCACACATCGTCGAGATTCAAGCATGCGCAGTTCGACGTGCTTGCCGTCGAACAAATATTCTCCCGCATGTGTGTGAATGGTCGCCAGAAATAAAAAATCTTTGTATAGCGATCCAAATCGCACTAATTGCCAGGTGAGAACGGGCCTGATGTACATTAACAATGGCGATGGTCTATGAAATGGATGTCATATAGCCACAGAAGGGAGATATCGGCTTCAAAATTGACGTCATTCACCCGATTACAAAGGACTAAATTTGCGGGATGATCACGCGCCGTGTAGATTCCCTCCAATTTAGGTCCTGCTCAGTCGTCGCGTTTCACTGGTCATGCCGGTAAGTTTGAGATGTGAAATGAAATTCTTTTAAAGGGTGCTAAGTGGGGCACATCGAAAATCCTTCCCTCTATCAAAAGTTAAACAGGAGAAAGAGTGGAATTGCCATGGGAAGCATGAAATATCTAATCACTCAAAACCTATACGTCTTTCAATTCACATGATTTATATTGTTGATAAAAACTGTGACATGATTGTGATGTAAAGCAGACCAAAATGTAACATTAATTACACAATTATAATATTTTTGGCATGTGATGGAATTCTTCATTGTCCTTACTCCTTTCGAGAAGGAAACAAAAAGATCCGCAGTCATTTATCTACTAGAATGAAAAGAAAATCTGTGACGTAATGTGTTTGCATGGTTGGAAGTTAACTCAAAGAAAGTGCAACTTTGTACCTTAATGTGTTAACGGTCTCGGCTTGTTTTTCTTGGTTTTCGAGGAGCATAATTCAACCAAAAAATAATTGTTCAGGAGAGTGAACCTTGGGTCATTACGGTCAAACATCCTACCCGCAATTTATGATACTTTTCTCTGAAAAATAATTAGAATGTACTTTGAACGATCTTTCATGCTCAGGTAGCCGTCGCTAAAGCCACCACCACACCGAACTAGTTCTCAATACGTTCTGTAAAATGTTGCCAAACGGGCTCAAACTGTGTGCGAACGGAGTTGAACGTAGTAGCAACTGTTTATGATCTGTTTAAGAACTTCATGGACGTGCTCAGACTGGCTATACGGGAGAGAGCTCTAGAACTTTGAGCCTGTTCAAAATTGTCCCCGTCCTGCAGTTAGATGGAGTGACAACGTACTTAAAACGAGGAGGACGTAGAATGTGTAAATAATGTCTATAATACGATCCTAGATCGTTCATGAACAGTCCAGAATACGTCCATCTTGTCTGTACCCCGTTCACAGTCAGTTCACATCAACTTCAGATCGGGTAAATTTGTCATTTCCAAGCAGTCTAAGCCCGTCCGTAATTAGTTTAAACCAGTTCTTAACTCGTTTTACTTCGTTCCCAATACGTCCAAAAAGTTCTAACTAGTTTGTAACATGTTCCTAGTATGACTGAAGTACGGCAATTCCGTCCGTAGTACGTCCATCTCGTTTTAAGTACGTTGTCAGTCTGTCATATTGCAGGACGGGGACACTTTTGAACAGGCTCAAAGTTTTAGAGCACCCTTCCCGTCCAAGCCAGTCCGAGCCCGTCCATAGAGTTATTAAACAAATCGTAAACAGTTACATCTACGTTCACTCCGTTCGCGCACAGTTTGAGCACGTTTGGCAACATTTTACAGAACGTAGTGAGAACTAGTTTGGTGTGATGGGGGCTTCACTTGAATGTCTGGATTTGCACAGCTTGAATCGTTGAAGTTGAACGGAATAATGAATGGCGAGAACGCGCTGGGGTTTTATAACCCTTCAGCCAGGACGTGCTTCCACACGCTTTAGGAGCGCGTTCGAACGCACTGAGAACGAAATGAGGACAATCTTAACTGTCTCTGAACTTGTTAGACAGGGTTTGGTCGTATTCGGACGGGTACAAACTGACTACGGACTGGCTTGAACTGCCTGGAAATGGCAAATTTACCCGATCTGAACTTGATATAAACTGACTTTGCACGGGGTACGGACGAGATGGACATATTGAGGACTGTTTATAAACGAAATAGGGTCGTATTATAAACATTTTTTACAAATTCTCCTCTGAACACAATCCGTTTTACGATTTTTTTTAAGGACGGTTCCAAAACGTAGTGAGAACTAGTTTATGTGATGGGGGCTTAAACTGTTTATTTCTACCGTTTGTTCAACATAATAGATACTATTGTGCACGATACGCACCAATGTAAATACATAACACACGGTTAGGACAATGGAGAGCATTTTTCAAGACTTTTAAATTCACGGAATCCTTTGAGAGATTAAGAGATAAAAAGTTCGCGTCAACCTAATTCCCAAATCATTTCAGAAGATTCACTTGGCATCACCATGAACACTCTAGTACGTACCCGTCAAAAGCCATGTGCACACATATTACGGACGTCACGGACCCATTTGTTTCTAAAGTTTGTGAGCGAGGAAAAAGTGGAATTTGTTTGTTTGAGCAATTTCAGTTAACGGGGACCTCGCTGCGGAATACATGAAACAAAATAAAATATATATTCGGTCACCTTCGTACAAGGATACACGAACGAGGGTGGTAAAATGTAACTTCAACATTGAAACATGAAAATAAGACATTTATTCTCCGGGCACCCTGCTGCCCGAATTAAGACGTTATTCGCCAATTATTAACCTTGCGGCCAAATAGATATTATGGCACCTCGATAAAAGATTCAGGCACTTCACTGCCTGAAATCTTCATGTAGCTTAATAATGAGTACGAGCAAAATGAGAAAAAAATAAAATTATAATTGTCCATATAAAAAGTTATTTCCTCATGAAAATATTGTAATTTACATTTTTTTCACGAAATTGACGTTTAATTCAAAATTGATCCAAACTTGATTTTTAATACATTTTCTCGCGTCGCCCATACAGATGTCTTGGAAACCCCATATTGTCAAAGTTAAAGTGATTCACAACCCCCTACACATAGCCAAAATATATCTTGGATCTGCCACTGTTCTCATGGTTCTCGTAACTGTTTATAAGACATGTAAGCTTCTTCTAGAAACAGCCCACGGAAGATGAAACTTAAACCCTTCATCTTTTCCTTTTCTTTTTGTTTTCTTTTTTTTAATCAAACAGATTGATGTCAATGCAAGAAACCAAGATTACAAATTCTCTTTCAGAATCTTTTCTTAAGTACTTGCTTTTTCCATGAAGTGGTCTTGTTAACACCTCGTACATTAAAAGAAAAGTATAGAGTCTCGATCAGGCGCTCGCTCATTCAAAAACACCGATTCTGTTACCGATGTTCTCCCAAAGGGGTGCAACAAAATCCCCATTCTTACAGGCACAACGGGTATGTCAATGTCCCATTCAGGAGTTGAATTCCATTGAATGCTGCTTCCATTGCCACCATTACACACATAAGGGCTTGTGAAAGAGCCGGATCATTTACTAATTTAGTTGGGAATGTTTTGCCTCTTTGAAATCTGAAAATGACTTTGTATCGCTGAATATTTGGTATTTTGATTGATTGGTACCTCGCGGAAGTGAAATCAGCCGTAAAATTGAATGAGAGATTTCAAAATCTAAACCCTGGCTTAATTCGATTTAAGGTGAATATTTTTTTGCTTTTATTGAACATCAGAATCCCGCACATTACAACCAAATATTTCAAAAAATACAATGAAATATGAGATTTGTTTAATTTAATAAAACCTACTCTTGTGTGGTAAAAGAAAATGAAGCCAATGTTTCAGAATATTGTAGTTTGCATATGTTCCCTCTAGTTCGATTGAATACAAAATAAATGGTTTATAACGTGTATCTGCACATTTTGTAGCATCTTAATTCTAAAGTATTGGCCGGGTGGGTGTACATTATTCCGCGTTTTAGTTAGTCAGGAGCGACGGCCATTTTTTCTTTATCGTCGAAAATTTGTCAATGTATGTCTTTCTTAACCGACTACTGTCGAAAATAGCCAATGTGCATTGAGATACACATCACTGCTGTATTCATTTGCCATCTTTTCTTTAAAATACAAAGATAATCCATTCATGCAATTTTTCGTAAATGATATATATATTGTTCCCTTAAATGTATAACCACTGATAACGAAATGAGGCAAAACATGGTGCGCTTGGACCCTCTTTCGGAAATGCTCGCTTAAAATCATCAAAACTTTTTGTCGACGGTAGTTGGACGTCTTGAGGGTTAGCAGGAGGAGATATGTTGCCTACTTCAACAACACGAGGAGGCTTGTTAGTTTGCTTTACATCCTCTTTAGACAGTGATCGAATAATTATTGGCAGTGTTCTTCTTCTTCTTTCAAATGAGGTAGAAGTATTATTTATCAAGCTATTTCTTGAGGCTGAGTAAGCCAGCTAATTTGTGCATCCTTTGGGCTTGACAAACGATAGTGGGGCGTCGACAGAAGAGTTTGCACATCGGGGCATCACACACCACTTGGCAAACAAGAGTCGTTGAAACCAACCACGAAAACCGCCAAATAGAGTCAACACTAGACGACGGTGACAGTGGTCTGATTTTGTTACTCTTTCGTTCCCAAATGGGTGCAACTAAACCCCTATTCCCAGAGTTAACACCGGTGTGTCAATGCCCGGTGCAGGAATTGAATTGCTTTGGATGGATACTTCCTCCGGAGGCATAACCCACTTTAGGGGGCTCGGAGGACAGACGACTCATTTACAAAATTGTCTGGCAAGAGTTTACATTCGAGTCATAAACAGTGTAGAAGGGATGTGTATTAGGTTTATCTGATAGGTTTAGACGGGAGAGGTTCTGTTTTCAAGCTGTGGGGCTTTGCAAAATTACACGATGAGACGAAATGTATCTATACAGTCTATACAGACACAACCTCCCTCATGAATGCTTCCGTAATCGATGAAAAAAAGCTTTATTATTCGGTGACATCGCAAACGGAACGATATTGATATTCAAAGAGATATTCAAAGCGATACTTAAAGTATGTTAATAAATTGGCGAAATACACATGCAGATTTTTAAAAGCAAGATTGCTAATTGCGTTCAAAGCAATATGAGGTCAAGAAACCCTATAATGATTGGAATAGAAATTTGGTATAAAAAGTAATAATTACAGGTCAAATCGCCAACATGAAGGTAATATCTTGAACAAGAAATTACTGCTTAATACTTTTTTGGGAAAGGAGATGCCATCAATGTGGATCAGATGGGACTTAATGCTAAAATTCTTCAGAATAAATTTGCAAAACGATGAGCTTATCTTAATCTTACTTAAATGACATGAAGATCAATAAAGGACAAAAGAGAAATGAGAATTTAGAACATTAAATAAAAGATACCATATTAAAGGTTTCAAAGTCAATTGCAAAACCCATGCACATTCTCTGTTACTTTAACAGATCTTATACTGGCAAACGCACACCCACACCAGTGTCACCCACACCCCTCCACACGTTCCCCTTACAGAGAAGCTCTTAAGATTGAGGATCGATCAACGTCTAAAAGGGGGTGTCATGTCCGTGCATGAGATGTTCGCCTTCTTTTCTTGTTCCTGGTCCATGGAGTCTAAATGATACACACGACCTGCTCTACATTTTGCCCTCAAACGTCGAGATGAGAAAGTGTCCCCATCGCCCTCAATACTACCAGCCATGGATGAGGAGGAGGCTGGAGGGGTCCCTGAAAAATAAACACAATAGAAATCTCCCAAGAACTATTTTAATGTGGTAAAACTGTCTCTATACATCACATGATTGTGTGATTGATCAACCCTCCAAACTGCAACATTTTTTTAACAAGCAGGCCGCATGTTCACTTTATTTCACAAAGCCAGCGCCGAGCACTCTGTTCCAAATAAATATTTACAAATATACAGTCACATAAAGCATGCAAAGAAAATCGAATGATGTCTTGGCTAGGATTTTTTGTGTTGTTACTCGTTTTGGTTCGTTTTTTCTACTTCATTTTTTTTAATGCTTTGTTCGTTTGTTTTGTTTAGTTATTTGATGGGTTGTTTTTGTCATATTTTGTGGGAATGATAACGTACTTACAAGCACTTCAATCTTGTCATTAACTGTGAACTATTGTGTTTTACCCATTGTGTTTGTGTTTGAAACTTTTAAAAGTAAAACGAGGATTGTTCTCTTCATTTCCCATATAGTCCCTTTACCCTAGAAAACCTTGACACTTTCTCCTTGAGCCATATCGGAATTTGGGATTAAAACAGTCGTTCCATTTCGTGCAGTAACTTGGCTTAAGCGGGGATTAATTTGATAAACTGAAGAGAAAAAAACAAATTGACAACTGAATCACTTTGCCATGAAAGCCATTAGTATGGATCTATGATAGAAGTGCATCATTATTGACGTTTTACAGAGTAATAATACCGAGAATAAACATATACAAAATAATACATTAAATTCGAGGTGACGAGACAGAAGGGGGGGGGGGGGGTTGCCTATGTTACCCTCCCCAAATCCCTTCATGAGATATCCGATAGTTTTTGTTTATAATTTGTAATTCAGGACCGGAAATGTAATACGTTTCCTTCCCTTACTGAAAACCTCAACAACAAAAAACAATAAGACCAGATCTGGCATTCTTCCAGAAACAAAATACCCCCCACGAATCGTGTTCTGGAGCCCCGATAGGCATCGGAAAATTATATTTCTCCACGGTCAAATGGTCCATCTTGGTTTGTGCAAAATAGCAGATGCGGCAAATGAGAAACAGAGCAGAGAGACCAAGCAAGCAACCAAAGGTTAAACCCTATCGGCAATCGGCAATATAATATATTATATTTGTTACGTTACCTCAAAAAAGTGGACAGCTCGTTAACTGTTGTAGTCATTCGGAGGGGGAAAAGATCACTGCCCTTCCGGAAACCCTGAATACAGACATGTGATATCGCAATCTTGCCAATTTAAGGGGTAACTTTGAATAGCAATGAATCTTTTCCATGCAGCCATTTGCCATTCTCAGAATCTCTGTTCATAACCCCTTGCGAAGTGCTGAACAGGTAGATTGAATTTCCTTTCATTTGAAGGGTTTAGTTAAGGGCTCTCAAATGAAGTTGATATCGGTTCCATAAAATGTCAAGACGTAAATACATATATTTTCTTCTCAGAAAAGGGAATGATATGAATAATTCTTTCTCACTTGTCGCATTGCTTAAAATGTTTTGTTTTACATGCGTGGACTTCGTGGCTAAAGCAGGTCGGCAATCTATTTTGTTTCGTGGCGGCAAATCTGGATCCAATGTCCACTTGAGGGGGCATCCCCTTTATGATTAAAGGCCCTTCCATCACAAAGTCCGTACTACTTGTATTTTGCATGGTAAATCCACACTATTGGAACAGGTTTTTTTTCTAGTCTACAAAGCCCCCCCCCCCCCCTTTTTTTTTTTCTTCTCTACATTTTTCTCTCTGACTCCTTTTTTCTTTCTCTTTCTCTTTCTCTCCCTCTATATATATTTCTCTCTATCTCTCCCTCTCTTTCTCTCTCTCTCTTTGCTCTCTGTCTGACTTTCTCCGTCTGTCTGCCTGTATGTCTAAATGTCTCTTTCGATTTCTTTTTTTCTCTCTCGATATATTTTCCTCTTTCTCTACATCTCCATATTTCGTACTCTCCTACAATCTGACAGTGATTGTAAACGAGCTGTGAAAATTGTCCGCTCTTTCGAATCCATAAGTACTCAATAGAAGAAGACCCATGGGATTGGGTCCCGGCGCAAGCCTCAAACAAACTAGGTTATAAAGAAGAAAATTCCATAAAACGAAAGTTTGCCTTTTGAAAAGTTCATCGTAATCATCCATCATAGATCGAAAATTGGTAACCAAGTAGTGTGCTGAAAGTGTCACACGACCTTTCCTTGAGAATTCTGCCGCATGCCATGATTTAATGCCGTTACATTAACTATAGTCTATAGTCGATCCTCAATTATGAATTTGAGCCCCTTCTAAAATATATTAATACATTTATTAACTAAATTATTCATACTCATATATCAAGCTTTATATTGTTTTAAGTATGTGAAAAATGTATTTGTCCCTATTTATGTTTCTTGAGAATGTAACACATTAAAACTTACATCTTCAATTAAGTATTCAATAAAGGCCCTAATTCATATAGTCAACCTTTCATACTTGAGTTTTGAAAATAAATCTCCCTAATTTTTTTTATTTATATGGGGTATGACTATGAATGATTTAGTTGATAACTGTATGGGTATTTTACCATCTCTCCACAATGAGCAGGCAATTAGAAGCCTCCTAACCCCTTCCTCTATAGTTTCCAGATACCTGCAAGTGTGTTCCCACCCCACCCCACCCTCACCTCTCTACCTCCCCTCACCTCTCTACCTCCCCCTCTCTCTCTCTCTCTCTTTCTCCTTCTCTCTCTCTCTCTCTTTCTCCTTCTCTCTCTCTCTCTCTTTCTCCTTCTCTCTCTCTCTTTCCATCTCCCCTTTCCCTCTATACCTCTCTCTATTCCCACCCCCGCTCTCTCTCTCTCGCTCTCTTTCCATCTCCCTCTTTCCCTCTACCTCTCTCTATTCCCACCCCCGCTCTCTCTCTCTCTCTCTCTCTCCCTCTCTCTTTTCGTCATATTTCATTTAATACAATTATACCTTTTCCACACTCACATTGGCCCGAATTCACAAAGCAAGGTTTGAGCTCAGACCGGGTTTGAGCTCAAACCTCCTTTTGTTATTTACAAACCAGGTTTGTAAATAACAAAAGGAGGTTTGGTGAAACAAAAGGAGGTTTGACCTCAAACCTTGGTCTAAGCTCAAACCTTGCTTTGTGAATTCGGGCCATTGTGTTTAAAGGCCCGGTCACACAGGGAGGACGCATGGGGAACGCACGGCCAGCGCATGGAAAATTAGCAATTTTGGCCAGTGCGTTGTCGTTCGCTAGGCGTGCGTCATCACTCGTTACTCGTTCGTCGAGCGCGCTGGACCCACGCTATGCATTCGTCGTCATACGCTGTGTGCGTCGGGATTTTTTGAGCATGCTCAAAAACGTGCGCCGAGCTAGACGCATGAATGTACACGCCAAAGGCACGCCAGACATGCGTGGAGCGCGCTAGACCAGCGCCAGACATGTGCTGAGCACACGCCCTGTATACGCACAGCGCGCTAGCTACACGCTGTGCATTTTGTGTCAGCTCGGTAGCTTTTCCAAAATTATGACAAAAGTTAGGCACACGGCCTTTTCCGATTTCCAATGCGCTGGCCGTGCGTCGTAGAACGCGGTGCATGCGTGGACCATTCGTCCAGCGCGCTAGCAACACGCTGTGCATTCGTGGAAGTTGTTATCATGTGCGCTCTGTGTGCGCCCTGTGTGCGCCCTGTGTGCGCCCAGTGTGCGCCCTGTGTGCGCCCTGTGTGCGCCCTGTATGCGTCCAGCGCGCTGGCAACACGCTATGAATTTGGTGTCAGCTACGACAAAAGTTGGGCGCACGACAACGCACTGGCCAAAATTGCAAATTTCCAATGCGCTGGCCGTGCGTTCCCCATGCGTCCCCTCTGTGTGACCGGGCCTTTAAATAAATGTCCTCTTCTAATAAATGGCATCTTGGTACCAATATGACATGGTGATAGCCTGCCAGGCAAACCGAACCGGCTTTGTTTTGAATATCATCTTCTCTTGAAACATTATTGATTATATGGATTATATAATGTCACGTGATAATATTGTTCTGAACAATTCAATTTCAAGATTGAATATTCGAATAGCAACTGAGAAAATATTAAATGCAAAATATATATTGTAGATTGTGCTATCCTATTCCCTAAACCATGCCCGGACCGATTTCCTAGATTGAAACAAAATTGGAAATTGTCCTAATTTAACATATTTTGATTAAATCTCATCAATAGACCATCCATTCCGAAGGTGTTGTCCTGTTGTTTGACAAACCGAATTCACAAAGGAGGTTTGTCTACAAACCTCCTTTGTGAATTCGGGCCACTATGTTTTACCATGGACCTATTACGAATGGACATTCGTCGTTTTCGTAACGAATTCATTGTGATTGTCTCCGTCAATGTCGTCTCAATAACATTCCGTACATGTTTCTCACTTTGATCTCATGAGGGTCATCGCCAATAAGCCGGGACAGAATCAAGATAGTGATTTTAAACGTGTTAATCTACATGCGCAGAAGATAATAAATCCCTTAAATCATGGAAAATCAATGTGCAGTTCTGGTTAATAATTAGAAATTGTTGTTCCATGTACTGTGTTTTATTTTTGAAAAACATGTTGATATTACCAGATAGGTTTTATTTGGATTGTTTGTGATTTAAAATCCCGTTTTCCCTAATTTCATCATTATATTCCAGAATTACATGATCATGGCCTTCTAATTGTTTTATAAGGTCATTGGTGCGTGCAAAAGTGTGCGAATCAGTAATATTAAATTTCATATTACCAAAATCGTCTGCTTTTCAACTTTGCTGCTCCCCATTGGGGATTTTTTTTTATTTAAGACACACTTTTACAGAGCACACCATCCAAACAAAACCCAAGAGAGGGAAACTGCTCCTTTGTCAATGACCGAAAATGCTTACTCAGTCGTTATTGGTAAAAACAGCTGAATGTTCTCATTAAGATGCACATAATCAGAAGGCGGTGACTATTATTGGATCAAAGAAAGAATCACGTTGAATGTCCATCCGTAGTAAGTCCATGGTTTTACACGCCCTTTCCCCCCTCTGATTATGGCTTTCTGAACATTCCTTTTCTTCTCAATACACAAACATTCACCTGCCCAAGTTGGCTAGTGGCGTCTCACGACTCTAGTATTAGGTAATTATTAAATCGATACGCATGTACAAACCTTTCTTGCTATACGTTGTAAAATACAATATTCTCCTCAACCTCTCGCTTTATCTCTCTCTCTCTCTCTCTCTCTCTCTTTCTCTCTCTCACTTTTTCTCTCTTTATCTTTGCCTTCCTCTCTTTCCCTCTTCTTTTTTTCTCCCCGAATGCTTCAGTTTTCGGGAACAAAATGAACGTCTTTAGTTCACGCATTGTTAAAATTTTGTATTTTTGGTTTGATTATTCATTTAAATACATTTTGCACACTGCTTGTAAATAAAGGGATTTGCAATGTACGGACATGAAACACTAAATGAAATAGAGTGACGTCTTATTTTGCCCCATAATCATTTGTTATCAACTCAATGGCTTCAGTTCTTGAAAGTTTATAAAGCTCCATCAACACAGAAACATACCAAAGAAAACAATGAGCGAAATCCAAGAAAGAGCTCGAGGGGGCCGGGGGGACAATATTTGTTTGTTATTCATTCGTAGTCTTTTATTCTGTTTAAACAAAAAGATAAACGTCAGTGTCAATGTCTCTCTTTAATGCTATTGTCACATTACCCAAAAGTAGCCTGCTCGGCGGCCGAGCGGCGAGTTTTTAACCAATTCTGCCCGGCGGCTGCCCGGCCACCGAGCGGCGGCCGCCCAGGCAGCGCTCGTTTTTAGGGCATCGCTCGGTCGCCGCTGAAGTTTTAGCGCGGAGTTAAAATTTGGGCGGCGCCTGCTCACTTTTCACTCGCCGCCCAAAATACGCTCGGTGCCTGGGCGGTCGCCGCCCGGCACCGACCTAATCGCTGGGCGATGCCTAAATTCCAGCAGCGACCGAGCAGGCTACTGATCGGTCGGTCGCTGCTCTGATTTGTGACCATAGCTTTAGTCAGTAAACCAGTAACCCATCTATTCCCCCGCGGTGAGAATAAACATTGGCGTAGCCAGTGTCTTTTCATTGATGGGGCACTGCTGATGGCAGACGGGGGTAGGATCCCTCGTCTTTAATAGGAGGTGAATAAACGCGAGAGAATAATTCCATCAACTGTAACGGAAACATGTGGGGGAGAATTGAATCATTTCAAATTTACCTTTTCGTCTTACCCCTCCCCCTTCTCTCTCTCTCCTCTTACTCCCTCTCTCCCCTCTCTCTCTCATCCTTATTTTTCTTTTTGTCCTTTTTTCAACTTCCGATAGGGCAGACATGCCCCCACTACCTCTCCCTCGTAGCTACGCCACGGCGTATAAACGATGACTTGAAGTAATATGAAATGGACAGGACAAACCATCCAAGCATGTGCAAAGCCTACGGGTAAACAGTACATCAATTTAATTGATAATTTTGTTGATTTCATGGACATTCAAGAGAATAGTAAAACGAACTGAAAATGGAGCAAATTAGGTAAACGGTGGCTGAAGGTCCTGAGGGTTTATTCAATTTCTCTTTTTTTTTTCTTTCTTTCTTCAAACATTACCGTTGTGATATGTTTGATTTGACTGACCACAATGAATGTTCATTCATTTTGCAATGAAAAATGTGTTTAACTGTAAACCGATAAAGATTCAATAGGTTTAATGTACACTAATCTAAAGAAAAAAAATCAACAAAAGAAAATCTAAGATCATTAAGCCTGAAGCGTATAATTGTCATTTTAAGGAGGATTTGATTCGTTAACCCTAAAAATGCCGGGCTATTTGAGTTCTTAGTACGGCCGGGGGGGGGGGGGGGCATTATGGCCCCCCTTAAGATCTCGGCCGTGAAACGGCCGATCTCCGCGAAAATGTGCACGCATGTATGCTTATTTCAATTTAGTGAAAAATTCACTTATTTGCATATTTATGGTAATTTATGCAAATTAGGTCATAAATCACATTTTTACACATAAGTCATATATTATTCATATTTAAGCATTCTTTTTCACTACATATATTCATTGGACCATTTTGAATAATAATACGACAGCAATTTTGGAAGAGCCAGCACATTTATATGTTATCTCTTTTTTCGATAATTTCTTATGTATTTCTTTGTTTTTTAACATATGTATTTCATTGTTTTTGTTGTTTTATTTCATTTCTAACTACTATTCAACTATTTTGACTCCCAAAACAACCACCTAAACTTTAAACAATGCCCAATAACCAATGGTTGATCTATTTTTAGGAAAAATGACATTTCCATATGTTTTGTACACAAATCACGAAAATGAGCGATTTTCGGGCTGACATGCAAAGATAAAAGGTCACGTGACCTTCTAACTGTAGCTCCGATTTTCTAAAAAAATTCTTTAAAAAGATGCGCCATCCATTTGCGTTCCCGAAAAATCGTGGAGGCGGAGGCATAATGCCCCCCCCCCCCCCGGCCTTATTAGGGTGA
Source organism: Strongylocentrotus droebachiensis (assembly GCA_035222895.1). Taxonomy (NCBI): domain Eukaryota; kingdom Metazoa; phylum Echinodermata; class Echinoidea; order Camarodonta; family Strongylocentrotidae; genus Strongylocentrotus; species Strongylocentrotus droebachiensis. Next base: position 3,886 of record JAVYIG010013803.1, on the reverse strand, counting down.
AGGTACCTACTAAAATCTGAAAAGCGGCCTTATTTGTCATCGATTTCGATTCATCCATAAATATATTGTTTACATGAAGCTAATCAGTTACTGATAAGCAGGAGTGCATTCATTTGCGTATATAGGAGGTGCATGCCCCGTGCAGCACTAAAGGGAGGGGTGAAAAAAAACGAAACGGGAAATTTATTATGCGCTCCTTATTCAGGGTAACTTGGATAAAGAATGGTGTCTTAGAAGGGTTTTAAATGCAAACAAAAAATGTAAATTTGGGTGTTTCCCCCTATCAACATAATCTCTACATTATCCATTATGTGCAACTGAAAAACTGATATTGGTGTACATATTTCATGAGGAGATTATTCAATATTTTATCAAATTCCAGGGAGAGGTGCGATCAGACAAGACGTCATTTACTTATATATATCAAGTTAGGCAATAGTCGGATGAAGAATAGAGAAGTTCATTTTGTTATCATTATTAACAGATTTAAATTGACATAATTCCCCCCAAATAAAGTTGTCTTCAGTATGATAGAATTGTTTCCATTTTCACATTTTGTTCATGTTCTTGTTATCGCTGTTGCAGCTTCATTAATGAAAGGATGTATACGTGGTTTCGTTAAATGTTGCTGTGATCAACAGGGATCAAGCAAAAACCAGTAAAAGCTTCAAATTATTCATTTGTTTAAAAGATGTATATAGTATATGTATATCCATTTAGCTTATTGTTGTTGTATTTATCGTAATTGTCTTTAATTAGAATCTAGATAGAGTTAACATGTACGGCGCTGTGGCTTAGTTGGTAAAGCGCCTGTCTAGTAAACAGGAGATCCCCGGTTCAAATCCGGGCAGTGCCTTTTTGCATTTTGACGTAAAAAGGCAATTTAAGATTATTTTTTGTCCCAAACAAAAAGGTTATTTTGTTGGTGTGAGACCCGAAGAGGGGATTCCACCGCTATGTAGTGAAAATGAAAGTGTATAGTGGTTCGTCGAGCGAATGTGAAAGCAGAGGGAGAGATTGAGATTGAGAGACAGAGGGGGATCATGTATATACACAAACAAGAAGGACGTATGTTGGTATTTGTAAAGCATTTAGATAATCGCAAAAGATGTTTGGTGTATTGAATGCTCTCACGCCTGATATAATTTTTAATTCAATTTTTTAGGAATTTAGGCCTATAAGGAAAACGATGGGCACATCATAAATTATTGAAATATAATCATACAAGAAAGTTTTGAAACAAAACGAAAGAAAAACTCGTGCATAGAAATGTTTCTGAATTAAAATTTATTTCATTGATGTCGTTGAACAATGTTTCAGGAGAGAGAAGAGAGAGATGGAAAATAGAGTGACATGGTGATGGCATTTGGAATTTACCACAAGTCTCTGATTCGGAAAAAGGTGTCACGTCAATGTACCAAAATGAAATGCAGTTGCTTCAAAAAGTACAGGTCAAACCATCGTTTATTTACGGTTTATTTCATTGAATACAATTCGTAAAAGCCTAGCGCTTGTCCACGCTTATTAATAGTAACATATCAGTACAGTATACGGGCCTCTTTCCGAGGACATTTCACCATGTTTACATTGACAAGCATCCTGCCAATAATCTTTCTGTCAAGATTGTTAACTCTCCATTGGAATGTTAAAGGCCCTTTCCGATGAAAATACAACGTAATATCAGTGAAAAGCTGAATCAACGAAGACTACAACTATAAAGGAATAACAAATATTTTCCATTTCAGAAATGCAAAAAATGTAAATTAAACCTCATTTTACGCACCCCTCCAAAATACGGGTCAAGAGGGGTCACATATGCCGCAGTTACGGTGACGACATATCATGTGGACCCGATCGGCTCGCATATGTACGGTGTACAAATATCAGAGGTAAAACACCATAACTATATAAATTCCTCAATCCAACTCCAGGAGCAGTACAGTCAAATATTGTTTGCCAAAAAAGATTTAGAAAAGGTACCTCTGACATTTTTACCCCTGATATTTTAACCTGGCGCCGCATATATAGTTGAGGCGATGGGAGGCGATTAGCCGTGCTTAGTTTTAAACGGAAATCATTGTGAATGTATGAGATAATGTGTCGCTGGCCAGTTTTTAGGTCGACACCTTCCGATTTTTAAAGCTTTTATACTTCGAGTTTTCAAAGAGCTATTAATCATCCTACTTCATATTCCACTTCCGACAAGGTCTTTAATGGCCGTCACTTCAAGAGTCATATCAATATTGGTCGTTGGATTATCTGTTGCTCGGAGGCTAGCTTGTTCACTGCTAGAGTAGTATCTTATCTTTTACTTGGAAATAATTTACCAATCAACAATTAGACACAGACGAGACACGACGCTTAACGAGCAGGCACAGTCTTGCACACTAACACATCTTCACAATAGATTTGTTTATCATGTCTACACGTTCTGAAGAAGATCAAATTACGTTTCCTAATAATGGATCTTGCAGCTGTGACTTTTACTTCCATAATATTAATTTGCTTGTAGCTACTACTATTGCATTACAATTTTACGTTTGAAATATTACTATTAATCAATGTACAGCATTTTTAAATGGGAAATGGATCCGTTCTCCTCTGTAAAAACAAAAATCGAATTTAAAATAAGGTGCACTGCACGTATGCATATAATCACAGACCTTTGCACGAACCTTTTTACACATTTCGATGAGATAGTGTTATGTGAGAATAGTTAGTAACCAGGTAGAAATTGACCGGTGATGGTACATTTTGTCCTGGGAGGTACGTAATCTGTCCGCTTAGTTGCTTCGCCGGTATATGGTAAATTATTAGCGAGGCAGACCGTATGATGATACACTAATACAATTTCAAAACTGATCATTCCATGTTGAAAAAGGCAAGGCTTTATTAGGTGACAATAGAAGCATTGGTTTATGATTACTGATTTAGGTTCACCGATATAAGGTCTGAATAGAATAAAATCACATTAAAAGTTCGATAAAGAAAAAATAGTTAATTTTCCCTCCTGAATTGAACCAATATTGTGGCTAATATTTAAATCACGATGACCTCGTGGAGTATTTATTTGCTGATTTCGGGACACTGGTCTGATATATGGTTAGAAAATACAAGACCAAATGGAAATTCCATGAAGTCGAAGAAATCAATGTTAATTTACCCTTTCCTTAAAACTAAACCAATATTTTGTTTAATATCTAAATCATGCCGACCTCGTGGATAAATATATACACCAGGTATCCTGTTTAGTCCTCGTTCTGATCTACACAAATGCTCACTGACCGTGAAGTCGAGATCAAAACCCAATCACCAGAACTTTAAATCGATCTTTAGAAAGTGATAATCAGATTTTTTACGCCGTCCCACCTTTTTGGCGACCGATTTCACAACTCAGTAGACAACACCCAATAAAAAGACGTATCTCAGAATATAATAAGAGTCACACTTTCACGCTGTGCGTCAAATTAGCTTTGAGAAAGCTAAAACCGTAGATGCGTTATGAACCAGAATAAACTGATAACCATGACGTCATGATCACATGATGCTATCATATGACGGCTCGACCTTGCACGTCGAATTCCAACCTGAAATACACCAAGATGATTGGGTTTGAAAGAAACATAACGATGAACTTTATTCGATATTGAATATAAACAAGAACATAAGAACGAAATATCGTTTTGTTTCTGGTAACAGACCGTACAAAGTCCTGAATAAAAAAATAAGTAGATAAATGAATGAATAAATGGATACATAATGTTTTGATTGGAAGAAGAAGAAGGTAACGTTTTATACCAAGGCAAAGCAATACGCTTAGGCCTACCTGTACAATACACTGACAGAAGACCTCAGAATTTAATGTAAATTTAGTGTTTTCAATTAT
>JAVYIG010013802.1:0-45015 GCA_035222895.1 Strongylocentrotus droebachiensis | reverse complement strand
TTTTATTTTTATATCTTACCACTTTTTGAAGATTAAAAAGTATTTTATAGCATCTATATATTTTTTTTCTAATTTGAATTTCGAATTTAAAATATGTTTTCTTTCGAAAAAAAAAAAGAAGCTAGATTTTATTTATTTAAGGGTTTGCAAACAAAGGCTATTATCAGACTGCACAACACGTGCATATAAACTACGGAACGAGCACATACTATATGGCTTCACGTACGTACGTACGCGTAATAAGTGCATCAGATCAATGCACGCGCGTGTACAATATATTATCGAGGCTAACCAGCTAGCTTGAGTAGAGTAGATGTCAAGATTTTGTGCTTTTATCTTAGAAGGACGAGGGATGATGCCCTTTTCGTCTTAGCCACGACTGAACCTGATTTGTAATTTTGGGACTCCGTAAGCACTGATATTTTTTCTTGGTTCGTCTTCAGTGGATGAGCATTTCTTGCCGTTGGAATTTTATTTTTTACTGCACTGGAGACAACGGGTTGGTGAGGACATTGCAAGCTCTCATCTCTCGCTGATCGCTCTCGATCGCATTCCACGCCCCACGCGATAGGCGTGGCTTTGCCTTTGGTCTTCATTTCTCATCTGGCATTAACTTTCTAGTTCTACTTCCACGGTGGATTCGCCATGCTCTATAATCTGGAATTAATTTCTGAATATTTAACCAAGCTCAGGTAGCTTATTCCCTTTTCAGCTCAAATTCATTCTGTCTCCAAATATTCAGTGATTGTTCCAAAAACATGGATATAAAACATGCACTGAGTTTGTACCACGAGAGTGGAGCCTCGTTTGACACAGATTTCCATGGCCGATGGCTCCGAGAGAACTGGTGGGTGTCCCTGCCCATCTCGGCTATCTACCTTGTCCTCGTCTTCGGGGGTCAACGATGGATGGAGAACCGCCCCGCTTATGACCTTCGCCGCCCCTTGATGATGTGGTCTGCTGCATTCGCCCTGTTCAGCTTCTTCGGGTTGGTGAATACCGCGCCAGGTCTGTTGCACAGCTTGTTATTCGAGAAGAACGGATGGCACGACGTAATCTGCAAAGCCAGCTTCTACAATGGGAGGATAGGGATGTGGGCGTGGCTGTTTCCGATGAGCAAGGTCGTTGAACTGGGGGACACCTTATTCATCGTGCTTCGCAAACGCAAGCTGATATTTATTCATTGGTATCACCACATTTTCACTCTCATCTACTCCTGGTACTCCCATCGTGACTACATCTCCACAGGACGCTTCTTCGCAACCTCAACTTTGGCGTTCATGCCGCCATGTACGCCTACTATGCCCTGAGTGCCGCCAAAGTCACAAAAATTACCACAGAAATTGAAGGTCGGCATCACCCTAATTCAGCTATCTCAGTTTTTCATCTCGATAGCTGTGACAGTACATACCATTATACAGCTTGTTAATGGGAACCAGTGTGATACACATGGGACAAATATAGCCTGGTCTGTAGTACTCTATCTTAGCTTCTTGTATTTCTTCATGAAATTCTTTTATGAGGCCTACGTCAAGCCCATTGGAGCAAAGAAACGTAAAGAATAGTTCTCAGTTTATGTCTAGGAAAGGGAAGGGAATGTACATTAAATACATGTACTATGTACATGTACACATCAACTGTAAAACTGTAATGGCAAATACAGATCATTCATAGGCCATGTGTGTGCCTACAGTGTATGTCCAAATGTATTTACATGTATTACCGGTATATAGGCCATGTTTGTACATTGGAGGGAATTGAATTGTTATTAAATGTCCAAGATTGATCAAAATCATGTGGATCAAAGTAATTTTTTTACTTCTATTGTTTGTAACATGTACATGATACATCCATAGAATATTTGTAGCTAGATATTGTACTGATAGTTCCTTGTAACGTTGTGATCTCTTTTGTAGGGGCCATAAAAAAGAGTTAAACAGAGGGTTAGATTATGTCCACTTCATAATGGCTGAAGTTTTGGGGTAAAGAGAAAAATGTCAGAGATTACACTGAAGATGTATACTTTAAAACTGAGACGTTTATCTTTTCTTAATGGGAGTTTACATGTTGTGAGAGATTGACATACATTGATTAAAAGCTTGTATTACTTCCTATCATTATACATACGTAGGATACAACAGATGGGGCCATTGGGCACCCCTCTCCCCCCCCCCCCCCCTTCCCTCACATGATCAATCTCTCTGCTGTAAAGTATGGCTTGGTATTCTCTCCATAAACAAACCATATTTTATATAGCTGAAAATGAAAGTTTGACAGAATGAATGAACAAAGAATGTTCTACAGCATACTTGTATTAAATCTGTACCAATCAATTTGCAGCTGGGAAATTTATTTATTTATAAAAGTCAAATTTATTGATTTTTCTAAGTATTTGTGTATGCTGCACATGTAGGCCTAATGCATAAAGACTAATAAAGACCTAAGTAGGCCTACAGTACTCTTTAAAAATACATGAATATGCTTTTAGGTATAAAAGAATCTACCGATTACAGCTCTTCATTTCTTTTGGAGAAAGAATGTTGTCGCCCTACATGTATGTATTGCTGGTACACACACACACAAATTGGCATTGTACATGTGCGGGGTACTAGTACAAATGTGTCTAGTAATAAAATTCTTGAAGGACTTTGTAAATTTTCTTGTTGACGTTGTTACCAAAGTAGTCTTTTAAACATCGTCTTGCCAATTATAGATTTGTAGGGAAATCTAAATTGGTGTTTTATATATACCGGGTACTTTTTTTTCAATTCTTGTGCAATTGAGTGATTAATCAATGAAGGGAAAATTATTTGCTGATACAGATGAATGTATTTATTTATTTGATTTTTGATGAGCAATGAAGGTGCAAGTTTGTAAAATTTATTTGAAGGTAAATTCAAGAATTCATGCAGTTCCCATCTTTGTGTGTTCTAAAGAAATTAATAAATAATGAGTTAATGACTAAAGCAGAAATAAGCACTGTCCAGTGCTACAGGTGAACTTGTTAAAGCTTTCTGCACTGTCATCCATTATTACAACTGTAGTTACCACGTAAATTCTTATCGAAATTTGCAGAATACTCAGAGTTAGTTTCTGTGACATTTATTTATTCTAGGACCTTCTGAGGAAATGTGGTGTTTATTGATTGTCTAATCATACAGTACATGTATATCAATTATTTGGCTCAGAACACATAAATAAATTATTCTTAAAATATTTTCATACTGAACAGGAAAAGCACAGAGGTGCACAAATGTGGTGTTTATTGATAGTCTAATCATGCAGTATATCAATTGTTTGGCTCAGAACAAATAAATAAATTATTCTTAAAATATTTTCATACTGAACAGGAAAAGCACAGAAGTTGTGATGAATGTAGAGCTGATCTTCCCTAAAGGCTAAATGTGTGTTTTTTTGTTTATTGCACATATTTGTTGTTGCTTTACATAACTTAAATGTATTTCCTAATGAAACAATCATGTTTGGCAAATAGAAGTGATAAGTACATTTACATGCTGTCCTTTGATGACGTTATTCATATTTGTATTCTTTATCATCGCTAGAACATTACCGGTATTTTACCTTTAACTGCACCAGCTGTTCTTGTTAAAAAATCAATATACAGACCATACATTCACTAATGTGTTCTTGTGACTTGTGTGTAATCATACAACATACACGTATTGGTCGAGCTAAAAGCCGTTTCTTTTTTGTGTTCAGTACATGAGGCAATGTTACCTCAGGTAGGCATTGTGACACAATCAAGATTAAGATAATGCTCTTGCAGTTTGTGGTTTAGGTTGGATATTAACTTACAGGTGTGTTAGCATAATCAGAGAAATATGTGGTGCTTAGGCTGTGTGAACAGAACTTACATTGTACGTGTAGTTGAAACTTGAAAATTCATGTGATAAATTACTGAAAATGACAAATGTGTCTAAACCATTGAAGAATAAGTTGCGTGACCCTCAGTGCAATACAGTATTGTAGGAAATATCTCTAATGTTAAGTTTTCTTATCCTGTGAATGTATAAAATAATTATGAAGGAATAATTTCAAACTGAAGATCTAGACTACATGTACATGTACAGGTGTACATGTACATGTATGTACATGTATATGATCAGTGAGCATACATTGTTGATTGCAGGACCATTCCCAACATTGGAAGGGCGTAAAATCCCGATATGTATTGCAGAAAATAGGAAATCCCTCAAAATTCTGTTTTGTTAGGCTGATGTGAAGTACATTGTGCCCTATAATATATCAATGTATATAAATACTCATCAAGGAATGATTTCAAGCCGAGGGTCTGAATAATGAGTAACGGTAGACTGCGGGTACATTGATAACAATCAGGACGAAGAGTGTAATTAAAATCAATCAATATGTCCTTGGGTTAGTCCAAGGTACATGTGTACTTGGTCTTTTTGTGTCCTATACGTTTAAATACTACTGTTAGTCTTACAGTATGTTGGTCTCAGCGGTGTAACTAGGGTATTAAAGGATAATACAATGTCACAGGCGTATTACAGGGATCACTTGACAGGAATGTGCATGTGGAACCAACCAACCCACCAACCAATTTCACTGACCTCATTTTATTAATCACACTTGTACAAGTTTATAATCATTCCAAATGCCATTCCACTGAGGAAACACATCGTTTATTAATTGCATTGTTTGACAAGTCAAGCAAGTGTCCAGGGATTCACTGTCTATGGTCAGGGCCTCGGAGCCTTGGGGCCCTTAGGGGTACCTGTAGCAATTGTATTTGTAATCAATTTATTTGTAATAACAGAAACTTTTTTTGTAATCATGTTTATAAATAGTGATGATCTAATCCAGATTATATGTAGCTATGAGCAGAGTATGTAAATAGTGTAAAGGGTAAGGTCTTTTTGTGCAAACAATGTTGCTCAACAGCTTTGATCAGGATTCTGTATTTAATTATCGTTCAAGAGTACACTTCAGTTCATGAAAATGCTTCCAGCTTTGTGCAGTCCTGAGAAAAGTGGCAGAAATGAAGAGGGGGGGGGGGGGGGGGCAATTAAGTGTAAAGCTCTATAGATGTGCATGTACGTTGCATTTAATTTTCACTACTTTTTGTTACAGAACCTGTGTCCTGTGCATCTTTAACCTCTTTGCTCACATCGCAATCTAACTAATTTTTTATCTTCTTCTTTTTGTTATTCCTCATAACTTGGAAAATGGAATTACCAGTTAATTCATGAATGATTTCATTTTCTGTACATGTACATGTACATTGTGCATGTCTATATAAGTAGGGCCTACTCTTTTTCTGTAAAAACTTGAAGTGGTGTAATAGTTGACTGGAAAACAACCAATTTGCCTTTAATATCAGATCAATTTTATGATGTAGTGATACATTGTGCAATTATCACCAATCTGTAAACTTGTTTGCAAGTTGGTCTATTCAGAGCCAGAAGGTCGTTACGATAAATCACCTCCATGTTTAAGAGATTTTACACCCTTGTGGTTCCAGAGTTCGAACAGACAAATTGTAAATTTTTGTAGTTTCTCCGCCCTACTAGGCTACAAAATGTAGGCTATACAGTACATGTTCTTTGACCTTTACTGTACAAAATAAAACATTCAACTTTGGTGAATAAAATATGATATATTTAAACTAAGATTTTTCACTCAGGAAGTAATTTGCATTGGCAACTGTATTCCAGATCTTTGTTTTACATTTCAGAATTCAGAATCAAATTTTGTATTCTCTAATTCCGCTTTAATACTCTACGTACACTTCTGATTATTTCATGGATCATATTGTGGCTTACCAGCATGTCAAGTGTTGTTTGAGAAGGATTTCATGTAGAATTTCATTTCATATTTAATTATTATCAATATCATTATTATTATTTATCTTCTGCATGCATTTAATTATAGTAAGGGAGAATACAGAAAAAATGGTCTGTGTCCTGAATATAGTAGATGATAATTTCATTGGTATACTTCAAGGGAGTTTCTAATGTATTGTTTACACTAACTTACCGTAGCCAAATGATTTCAGAATTTGCTTTGTAATGTCATACTGGTACAGTACAATGTATGACATTCAAGCACTCTTTGATTTGGGTAATAAATGATTGATAATGCGTGATTTTTTTCTCTGAATCAAACTAACCAGTATTAATTACTTGCCAGGGATGCACGTAAACACTTAACAGAAGTTGTGTCACTTTGCAGAGCCCTCAAAGAGAAGAGTAGGAACACTAAACGAGGCTACTCTGGGTAAATAAGAATATATTGGTATTATTGTTATTATTATAATTTTGAAGATGCTGCAAAGTGTAGTTCAGTGCAATGTATTCAAATTGGAACAGGGACTTTTCTTTCCAAAGAAGATACATGTACTTTGCTATACTGAAATCGAAAGCGATATAAAATCGCTTTGCCATATACAGGAGTGCCGACAGGTTGGAGCCTACAATGTAGAATTTGATTAGATTTTAATAGCATCATGGTAGGATGTTTGTCATGTAAATTATGAGTGATGATTTATGCCTTAAATGAGCTGGTTACTTCTTCCAAGGTTAAGGAACATTGCCACGATTCTGTTTTTGCAATGCATGTTTTAAAATGTAAATGAAATCCAGGGATGTTACATGTGTACTTTCATTGCATTAAAGACATTTATAAATAAACATGGCATAAACATTTTACCGCTTGGTGTGTGGTAAGAGGAATGGTATTACCAAAACAAATATTATTTTTGTGCACAATGATTTTTATCTTGTAACTACCTTCAATAAAGGAAGAAATCATTGCAATGCAAATTTTTTGATTATTGTGATTTGTAGTAATAAATGAACTTATTAGCCTAACGATTTGACTATGGACATTGTTGTTTATTGTGTGGTACTGTAATGTAACGTGTACATGTATGTAGGGCACTGAAATCAATGAGGCCCCACATTTGTATATACAGTTAACTCTGCATAACTCAAAGTTGCACAAGTCGACTTCAGAGATGCCAACCCTCCCGATTTTATCGGGAGGCTCCCGATAATTCACCCCAACTCCCGACCTTACGATCACCATCCTTATCCTCCCGATTTATTTTTTTTTTTTTTTTTTTTTTTATTATGATTTTTTTTGGAGGGCGCTTATCAGTATATATATCTGTGAATTGAAAGAGAAATATCATCTGCTAACTTAAGCATGTAATAATTCCACTATGTTAAAAGACAAATTAAGAGTAGCGAAAGATTGTTTCAGCATATGGATCGCCGTAACCAATGCGTGGATATTGCCACAGAATCCAAATGGCGGAAAATCAGCAAAATAAGACCAGGAAATGGTCTCGGAAGTATAAGACCGAATACAGTATCAAGTACCTGTGTAATCGGAAGTCTGAAAGTAATTCATCATGCATTTTGTACAATTTTTATGTTATTTAAAAAAAAGGGGGAATTATTTAACTAAATACACATGTAAAATGCTCCAAAATAAGGCTCAGATTGCACCAGAGAGCATCTAGAACCCCAGAGCTTCCAGGGCCCTAAGGCGGGCCCTGGACCCCGGCCGCATGTGTCGGGCGCTACGCGCTCGAGATGTGCGCTACGCGCACATTAATTGGTGTCGATTACAAATCCTCCCTATTTCTGATTTCCAAAAGTTGGCATCTCTGCGACTTTCCCCAAGTCAATTTTTGGACCAAACTATGCAAAACGTGTTATTCACACTTTGTAAGTCAAATTTATTTGTGTGGTCCGAATAGATTCAACTGTATAGAAAGAAAAAAAACATCATATTTGACTTCATTTCTCTCCTTTAGAACTAGAAGTAGTGATTTTGCTGAAGTTTCTGATGCTGTAGAGGCACAATGGATTGGAAAGATAATTTATAAATGTATACAAAACAGCTTCTAACAGTATCTAATAGTAGATACAAGAAAGCATGCAACAGCTTCATTATGGCAATGCATTGACCTGTATCACTACATACCGGTAGACGCAAGCCACCCCCTCCCTTTTCTTTCTCTCTCTCTCTCTCTCTCTCTTTCTCTTTGTCCTTGCATATCTCCCTCACTCCCTCTCCATATTGATATCCCTGTACTTTTATAATAGAGTGAACTCAACTGGTTAAAAATGAATACCAGAAGGTAATAAAGGCTCACAAATATCCATCAAGGCATGACAAGTACCAATACATGGGTTCAGCATCAAATTTGGAATGGACAATGATACAGCCTAATACAGAGACAAAAGTAACAAAGAACTGCCCTGGAATGTCATTTGTTTGAAAACTATCCTTGCAGCTTATCTACATGTCCGCCTAGTTTAGATGTCGAGTAGTATGTCCACCAATTCTAGTCCCTTTTACAACCACCCGGAACAAAGCAAGCCATTTAGTGCAGGAACATATGGCCAACTTGCCTGTGAGACCTGTAGGACACGTTAGAGAAAAGATGCTTATTCTTTGGTGTATTATAGGATCCATAATTGCACAGTGGTTGTCCCATTTTAATACAGGGACATCTGAATGCTGTGTGGGCGTACAATACATTGTATTGTGGCAGCCATAAATGGTACTGTAGTGCAGCAGGGGAGATGTGAAGAAAAAAGGAAGAAAGAGGAGAGAAAGAGAGAGAAGAAAAAAGAAAGAAAGAGAGAGAAGAAAAAAGAAAGAAAGAGGAGAGAGAGAGAAGAAAAAAGAAAGATGTGTGAAGACAAAACGATGTGTGAAGAAGGAATGAGAAGAAGTTGCTCTAACTACACAGCACTTCCAATTCAGTCAATGTTAATTCCTCTCTTCCTCTAAAAGATGAAAGAAAAATGCCCCTCCTGATCCTCAGAAAGCAAGATAGACGCTCCTATTCAATAGAGTCACAATAGAAACGACGCCTCTGTTTGCGAGAATAACTAGTCTGGTGTTATTTGACATTCAGTGATCTGCCCAAGTTGAACATTTCTTGCAGAGACAAGGAAGAACATACTACATGTTTATATAGTCTTGTGTGAATACTTCGAGTCAGGGGAGAAAAATTATGGGATTTTTAATCTATTTTTCACGTTTTATTGTACTTGGCCAAAATTTTCAATACCGGTACAAGCAAACATCAGTCTAAGCAAACATCAGTCTGATAAACAAACAGTTAACTACTAAATTATTCATACCCCTTGTAAAACTAATGTTTTTAATGTTTTGTTTTTTGTAACTCAGGAATGTTGACTGTTTGAACTAGGGCCCTTGTTGAATACTTTTAGACGTAAGCTTTGATACGTAAAAAAGAAAGTCAAGATAAATAAATGTGCAAAACTTGGTAAGGTTATGAATAATTTTGTTCACTGTAACTATTCCTACTTGTAATTATTCATTCTCCCGTTTGTTTTGACTTTTTTTTTTTTTTTTTTGAGGGGGGGGGGGGGGAGCAGGGTATAGGTCATTAAAGTAGACACACGGAGAAACAAAAGTGTTTTGAATTGATGCAAAACTCATATCATTGCGAAGGGGATCGAAGCCTTACTGATCAAATACAACAACTCTCCTCTTCAAAATATATTTGGGGCCCGCAGTAATCAACTCTCAAAAATGTTAGTTTTGAGATCCAGATTTTCTGCCTTCAGCGGTCCTTTGTAGAGCGTCAATATTTGTGACGTCACACACAGGACACGGCTGGCTAGCTGCAGACTGCTACACGCGCGACTCTGGTACTGAGCTGTTTGTCCAGTGTGTGACGTCACTATTCAGAGCTCGCTACGCTCGTGTGTTTGGTTAACGTTCAGGGGCGTTCGGGGGTCTAAGAAGGGTCTTGAAAAATTGCATTTTACGCCTTTCCATGGTATCTATATGATTTCTCAGGAAATTATTCGTGTTTTTCAAGAGAAAATCTTTCCATCCATATGTAATTTGTTCTAATTATCAGTTGTAGTGAATTTTTTTCTTTGTGTAGCTCCTTTAAGAAAGATTACAAATTTTACCTAAGGTCCGTCCCTGCAAGATAGCTTGCAATAGGAAACTATCACCACCTTGACAGTTTCAACCAAGCTATTATATGAAAATTATGCTTTTAACCAATTATTTATTTCTATCCAAGCATACAGAATGACACAGCATGTATCTGAAATACTTCATCATATTATGTACTAGTGGCTTTGTATTTCATTGGGGAATCATTATATACAGTGCGTCCCAGAAAAAACGAAACCGAGAAGTATCGATGTTTTATCATAACTTAATCACAACCATAATTAATGAATGATACATATGAAAGAGGAGACTCTAAGCTTTCCAAATATGTATCATTCATTAATTATAGTTGTGATTAAGTTATGATAGAACATCAATACTTCTCGGTTTCGTTTTTTCTGGGACGCACTGTATAGTAACAAGTTCATTGACCAATCAGTTAACACTGGTCATCATCAAAATAAAACACGAGGAACAATAAACACACCTGCAATATTTCATAAAATTCACCACAGAGTTGTTATCACTCACTTTAATCAATTGATTAATAAATTTCAATAACTGTAAAAAATAAAAAAAAATCATCCTCTTCAAATAAAACATGAAAAGTATATAAAATATATAAATATGAACATGAATGTATATAATATTTACATTTCGATTAGCTAACAAAATTTCTACATAACAATTACATGCAAGGCACAGATTAGGAATGCTAAGCTTTATGAATACAATATTCTGGAATAATTCAATTACATTGTATATAATTTCTAGTAAATTCATTCAGCAAATCATTTAACTGTCAAAACAAGACCTTGCTCATTTTGAATGATCTACATATGGATACATTATATACAGATACCCCATACAGTCAAACTTGCGCAAGTTGTATCGACTGGGACATATCAAATAGCTTCTACTAAATAGATAAATTTCAATTTACATGAGTAAAAAACACAAGTAAATAAAGGGAGGAGTTTTGTGATATTACCTTTGATATGTGAGTTCGACTTATGCAAGGTTGACTGTATGTATAATGAGAAACATGAAATGGAATATACTTGAATATAGAATATTAGACCCAGTACTGATTTAATTAAGATAAAGTACAATCCTGGTCTATGGGTAAACCAAATTTGTATCATATAGAAAGCGTTTATTTGAAACATTCCCAAATATAACTTGGTAAATATATTCATAGTACTATAATTTGGGGATAAGTAGATTTCACATTAAATATTTACTACATGTACATTGCTCTTAATTTCATTGAGTAAATAAAGTTATAACTTATATTTGCAAAAGCAGCAGATGTCAACCAAGGCACATGAAGAATCACAATCACAATTATACATATTAAGCACCATTATTTTCTTCTCACATATCCTATAATAATTCCTTTTGAAACAAAGTTCCAAATCAACACAGCCTATGTTTAATAAAAAATGAATATCTATAAAATGTGTGAAATCACAACTTTCTATAATTCAGTAAATGAAGTTGTATAAATCATCGAAATACAAAGTCCATGTATAGATACGGATTTTACGTTTAGTTTGACTATGTAAACAACCCCCGCCCCCAAGAAAAAAAGATATTTTATTACTAGTTTTCTTCCATGTTTGTTTGCCTGTTTCTTGTTTTGCTTTTTTTTTTCCTCTAAAAGAGTATACTATCTTCTATCTTGGTAGCCTTGGCTATAGCCAAATTAATATTAAAGCACCCAGAGCACCTTACCACTCCATAATTTGGGAACATAAAACAATGCCAATGTAAAATCAATATTAGCAGTTTTGAATACCATATCGGTCTGATCTGGGTTTCAATGTTTGGGTTTTCAGCTGTTTAAGACCCTTTCAGAGTTCATATATTTTGCGTCAGTAAATGAAAGGTACAAAACATTGTTGGGAAAGTCGCACGCACTACACAGATAGGACATACACAACATATTCATAATTCCTGCGAAATTCTACAGAATTTGATGTTGGCTGCAAAAGGGACTTTAAAAGAGAGTAATTTGCCTAATTATCAACTTTCAAATTTTGACAAACACTGCTTTGATTTATAAGGAGTTTCAATCCAATCTAAAATCAGTATCGATGGAAGATCAATCATTAAAGTGAATTAAACCTTAAAAATAAAAATAAAAATGCAACAAAAGTATGAAGACATCTCTCTTTCTCTCGTTTAAATATGCACTTGGAATCTCCTGGAAACTACATCGTTCATTAGTTTTAGATTTAGTGTGCGTTGATGTTATTTTATACAAAAATCTTGTTGCTCCCCCCCCCCCCTCTCTTTTTATCATGGAAAATAATATCAAATCTATTAAAATAGTAAAACTATTAATGAAGACCTTTCTTACAAAAAGTTAAGTAGAGGTCATTCCATTATTTCCATTCAGTGCATTTTGCAGCTTCTACGCAATTTGCAAACCTTTGCTATTGGCAAACCAGAACGATAAGTACAAGAAATGAATGTTTAACGTATGTCCAGCATACCCTTATAAAAGTATCAAATGAAGAAACAAGTCTCCTAAAATGCAAGCGGTACAAAAGATCTACACTGCAGCATACACTCTACACCTGAACGGCAAATAACAATATAAAATAAAACTAAAAGCACCAGAAATATACACATTTTTCCCAAAATGGAAATTATTTTAAAAACAAAAATATATATGACTATCAATGGAACTAGAATGGAAATGAAATATTAAACCTTGTTTGGTCAGTCATGTACAAGCATATAAACGCCTCCCTGTCTCAATAAGTAAACAATATGAATTTGAGGGAATGCTATGGGCAAAGTGCTGTCAATATATATATGTCAACAGGATTTTTATGCAAATATTCAAAAGATAAATAGACATAGTCTTTCTGCATTTCTCACAAGTTTCCTTGCCTCTATAATAGGCTAGATCTGAACGGATGGAGCACACAAACATAGTACTGATTCAATTCCAATTCATTCCCATTTAGAAGCTATAAAGATCAATTTTAACATTAAATATACACATTAATATGTCATAACTTCTTGATATTATATATGGAAGGTCTGATAATTTGTTAAAGGCCTCTTCACTTAAATACGAGATGTTTCATTCAGCTGTCTAAGATACATTGCTGTATTCACTATAATAAAATTGAATTCATATTGGCATTTCATCACATTAGCATAGTTTGAATCATACACACAGTATTTCGCTGGATGTATAGTTCAAAGTTTCAGGTAATGTAATATCATTGAGAGATCAGCTCCTTTAGAAATTTTCTAGTTTACCCACTGAATACATAGTCATAAAAAACTGGGCCTGGGCATTATTAATTCAAAATGCACGTTCTACCAAAAATCAACATTCTTTCAACAGATTAAGGTAAGCGTGGACAGCTTCTAACCTTGCATAGAAGCTTCCTGCATTCAAGGCATCCAAGAATCTTCACTTTTGATGTTGATGAAGTTTATCTCGATGTGGTAGCCTCGAAAAACATGTACGGATATGATCAAAGAGTTTTGTGCTATAAATAGCTTAAGATGGCTATAAAGAAAGCGCTATACATTGGCATATTCCGTTGCTGTAATATCCCCAGTAACAGATATGCCTCCGGATGGCTTGGCTCCTCCTGATGCCTTAGCACCTGATGAAGCAAAGGAAAGATTGTCATATCCATCAAGCTCCTCCATGGAGTTTGCGCGAAACGGGTTCGGATGCCGCTTTCCCGCCTGCGCGTAATTTGACAGGTCATTCATGTTTGGGGCGTCGCCATTCATGGCCACGCCCGCGGAGTACCCAACCGCGCCTTCCGCACTGCCATCGTCAGCAGCTGGGCCAGTTGCGCCCCCAACCGCTCCTTCCGTTGCATTGGCCACGCCCGCTCCCGTTGCCTTACTGACAGATCCTACTGGATACTTGAGGTATCTCTGATCATCAATGTCCCGCCCACGCTCGCGGTTATTCTCTAGATCATGGAGCGCCGCCTCAAGGCGTGGCGTTGGATCCGCCGCGGACGCTCCACCAGGTAACCGCCCTCTAAGGCTGCCTTTCTTGCTGCCTTTCCTTTTCTCCTTCTTCTGTTCTTCTTTAAAGGATGCACTTGCGAGGTCCTTCTCGGCGAGGTCGTAGTCGATGTCGGGCGGGAGCTCGACGTCGGGTTTGTCCTTGATGATGTCTCCCTTGCTGTCAATCGGTAGCAGGTAGTCTTCCATCTCTGGAGGGATATCCTTCAAACGAGAGTAATCCACTTTGCCATCTCCTGCAGACAAAATTAAATATCATTACAGATTTCTATTTCCATCCAGCTCAAACATGTAATAACACTGAAACACTCCTTGTCATTCCCAAACTTTCAATTTGAATTAAAATTAAAATATAATTATAGAGGAATCCTCACTTTTACCCAATCACCAGATGTTACTCTCCATATTTGTTGTTCTATGACAGAATATGAAACATAATATCGAAGTGGATAGCACTATACTATGCACAATCTTATGCTATACATTTTAAAGTTTATTGGTGCCGTGAATTTTATGTACTGAATATTCATTTGTATCCATTTGCATTGTAATCTTCAATAATAATAATAATAATAATATCTAAGATTTATATAGCGCTGGTATACAGATATAGTTTCTTAGCGCTTTACAAAACAAATGAAATGAAAATTACGGTTAAACTAAATATGTAATAAGGATCAACAAGAAATGTGCAATGAACAAAGACTAAAATTCCATGTACACTGCTTATTCAAGAATATGTGCAATCCATGAAATTACAATAGGTCAATAACGCCAAAACGTTTTATTGTAATTACCTCTTATATCAAAACCTCATTTGTCAAAGTTTCAAACTGATAGCAGTTTAGGTACACCATCCTTACAAATCGACTCAGCAACTAAAATAATTACTCACCTTCAAATGCGAAGTTATCAGCACCATTTGGTCCAACTGATTTCCTCCTGTAATCTTGGATCATCTCCTTCAGCATCTTGAAAGATGGACGGTCTTCAGTTGATCGCTCCCAGCATCGTCTCATCATCATGTAACTATGGCAACCAAAGAAAATAGTTGAATAAGAATAGATTTATATTCATGTAATTCATTCAGAGTGTGTCATGCTCTAAAGTGAAATAAATGTAGAATGTAGAGGTAATTGTACATTATATTCAAATCAACTATTTCATGTTGTTCCTCAAAGCTTATATTTTTTTTAAAGGCTACCTTGCGTTCTGGTACCAAACGACAACGTACTATACATGAAACAGTTTACTGTTATTTTAAACAAAATTCCTCATAACTTTATATTTTCCAACAAGAACAAAGATGAAAAATACATTATCTACTATTAATGCACCAGTTAATATTATTCTATCCACAAACAATGTAACAAAGACATATAAATCACACTAATCATATCAAAGGAAAAATATAAACCCATGTCATGCCACCAAAGTCACAAACCTGTATCAAAGATGAAATATCACAAACAAGGTTTCAATCATAGCATCTGTTTTTAAGTTCAAATTGATGCAACACATTGTTTTGTGATATAACTTCACAGTTCATAAATCTAATCTTGAATTGAATTGATTCAAATTTCACCGAGAGAGGCAAGCTCTCTTTTTTCGCTGTTGAGATACTATTCAATATCAAATTGGGAGTGGTTCAATCTGACTATGGCAAGTGAGATGGTTAAGAATACTATGTGTATAGCCTGTACCTTAGTAGCCAGCTTTAAGACTGAGGTGCAAAAAAAACAGTTGCGCTAGGATTGAGCCTGTTCTTTTTAACCGCACATAGATTAGATCTTCCACAGCACTGTACATATAACTGCACAACTTCAAGATACACCGACAACATGGTGGCCTGTACTTCAACTGAAGAAGAAGAAGGAGACATGTACTTACATTTCATCAGGGCATTGATCCGGTTGACTCAGCCTTCCACCAGCCTCTACAAACCTTAGGACCTCTACGTTTGACCTGGCAGGATACGGTTGCTGACCTCTCGACATGACCTCCCACATCAGGATACCAAACGCCCTGCAGAACAACAACAAGGTATATAAACATCAAAGGGTACTATACTGACATTGAGAGCCAGAGGGGCATTAAACTCTATTTACTGCTTTTAAGAATGAGTTAATCCTTTCTGGCTCTTAGCAGAAGACTCTTTAGAAATTGAGATAATAAGCATCAATTTAAGACCAAAAACACCCACATCAATTCTGATAATGTTGCCCTGATGTCAAGATGAACATACCTGTACTCATGAACCCTGCATGATGTGTTGTATACATGTATTCATATACATGTAGTGAAGTAAAGATGATGCACAAATTACCTGGACCAGGGCACAAATACATTCAATTCAATTCTTTATTCAACCAGTGTCAAACAATTTACAATGAAAATATACAATATACAATATTATGGTTAAGACCCATTAGAAGCAGAAATCTGCTTGTAATCGGGGCCCTGTAACAAACCAATGACCTTCACCGCATTTTTTGTAACATATTTAGCACTTTTGCTACATAAATCCACATTTATTAACATCATTGCAATGATTTCAACTCTTTCACTTACCAGACGTCAGACTGGACACTGAAGTAGCCGTCCATCAGGCCCTCTGGTGCCATCCAGCGGACAGGGAGGAGACCCTCACCCTCTTTCCGGTAGTAGTCGTTCTTGTAGATGTCTCTGGCCAGGCCGAAGTCACCTATCTTGACCACTCGCTCGTGAGCCTCGTAAGACTTGGTGGACACGAGACAGTTCCTTGCCGCAAGATCCCTACAAATAAAAAGAAATTGGGTGCATGAATGTCAGGATCCCTACAAAGTACAGCAAATTTTACCCGTGAATGACCCCTTGAAATGGTTATGTATTTACATTAAAGTAACATTTGAATGCCAGACAATCGCTCCACGATCAATCCTACACTGGTCAAATTCATAAACTTAAACCCTGGACCAAACACCACACATAACGCTTTAAATAGAGACTTAGGTAGAAAGCGCTTTATATAAAGCGTTGATGATGATGACGATGACGACGACGACAATGACAATGAATACGACGAAAATGATGATCATTGTAATCATTATTACCCTTAAATCCTAACCCTGAACTTAATCTAAAACCCAGGTGCAACTCCACCTCTAAACCATTTATCTCTGACAAAATAAAGTTCAGAGCAAAGATCACCATTGAAAGTGTTAGGCCACCCAATAATAGCACAAACCCCAGGTTTTACACAAATTTGAAAGCCAATGTGAGTTCTCATTGATACATGTCAATGATAGTCTCCAATGAAACTGTCTTATGTGCTCATTTATTTGGTTATTTTCTCTGTCATTCCTAAATTATTTAAATATTCAAATAAGACATAGATGAACCAGGAGATAAAATAATTTTATCAAGATGAAAACACATGAGAATTGTGTGCACTTGTAAAAATATGGCGACTGGCAGGAATGCTCCCCGCAAGAAGTGGAGAATGTGCATACATTGTGTGCGCGTAAGCCTGAATATAATGTATATATCTGTAAAGCTCTTAGGCACATCGTTGTATCAATGTATTGGGCGCTATATAAAAGCGGAATATTATTATTATTATTAAGTATTTCTCACCTATGCACAAAATGCAATTCTTCCAGATGCTCGCAACCCTTGACCGTATCCAGAATAATTTCAATTTGGTCCATGAGCGTAATCTTGCTATTGGTAGGAGCCGGCATCCTCGCTGCCCGGATGTAGGACAGCAGGTCACCGCCGTCCATCAGCTCCTGGATGATGTATTGTGGGTCATTGGCCAGGCACACACCCATCAGTAATACAATGTTGGGATGCTTGAATTTTCTGATAAAAAGGGGGGGGGGGGAAGATATTATGTGAAAAAAAATACATCTCAATCTAAACATTCTGTGGTATAGACATTTAATTTTGCTTGTTTTGTGCATAAACATGTCAATATATTTCATTTTCAAATAAACATTATAGCATAAGAAATAAAATGGATGAGATAATGTTGGGGTGCTTGAATTTTCTGAGAAAAAAAAGGGGGAAAATGTGAAGAAAAAAATACATCTCAATTAGATCTAAGTGTTCTGTGTTCTTTCATTTGTTTTGTGCATACACATGTTGATACATTTCATTTTCAAATAAATATTATAGCGTAAGAAATCAAATGGATGAGATCATTTTACCTCATTTCACTAACTTCAATATTCTACCTTACTACTTTTAGGGGAAAAATGCCAAAGTTGTTGTCTTTTTTAATAAAAACTGTGATATAGTACCAGTACCTTCTTAATAATTTTCAAACAATACGACAAGAAAAGTGTATTTTCATTGTGCAAGTACTAAATACAAAGATAACAAAGTTTAAAAAATTATCAACTAAAATTTTATATTTTACCTTTTAATGCCAGATAAATATACTTTATTTTGAATTTCATATTTCAAGGGTTAAAGAGTTTTGTCAAAAAAGGAAGGGATCATTAAAACTGTAATAGGGATGAGGGGGTTAACAGAATTCTTCACATATGTGTAACTGCCATTACTTTTAGTTGTACCATTACCAGTCAGGTTTAATCTTGAAGATCATAAAAGAAGATGTTGATGGCAATATTTTGCATGAAAAAGAACAATGATTTGCATTGTTTTGTACTTTTTCCTACCCATCACATACAGTATTTCCACATACTAGATGTGTACATTTTCAAGCTGTTTAACAAATTACTCTGACATTCAGACAAGTATGCCAATAACATTTTAATCAACCATTTAATTCCAAGTTTCTATGCTTTACTTATGCTACCTCTCATCATATCTGGAAATTATCTCGCTCAAAAATGGGTTATCACGCAGCTACCGTCATTGAGTACACATTATGTCACGTCTCATTGTACTCCAAACATATGCAGACATGACCTTAATAGATATTGGGTCCTCTCAAACTTTCAAGACCTTTGATAAACCGTTATGTCAACATAATAGGGTACCCTTTAATTTTTTTTTTTTTCAAATTCTCAACAGGAGTTGCCATAATATTTATTCACGTTAAATCATCTTTTATATAAGTTTCAGGGAAAAAAAAATAAAATGTATAGAAACAAGGGGAGTAGGAAATGCCTGCAACTAGTGCTTGAGGATAGCCAAAAGTATCTTGTTCCTGTTATAGAGCTTTTCCTCACTAGTAAGTGGTTTACAATCGTATACATGTACATGTACAGTTATTGTTGTTTCTCAGAAGAGAGGCACATACGGAAGCACGAATTACAGATATACAAGCAAACATATATTTACGGATATTTAAGAAAAATGTGTAAAAAGCGCTTTATTGAGGTCCTAACAAAGACAATCTTCCACGCCCAAAGTAAAATAAAGCAGAACACCACACTATCTTTTTCGGAAGTGGGCCCAAATTGAGCTGCACTGTATTTAGAGTCTGTATGCACAAGTTCTATGTAAACATTTCAAATTTTAGGAGCTCCAGACTTAGATTTGAGGCACCCATGTTTCCCAGGTATACAGTATGTTAGCTCTGGATAAAGGCAGGAGATATCACACACTTACCCCATAACAGTGGCTTCCTTCAAGAACTCCTGTTTATCTTCATCTGTAGCTCCCTTTCGTAAAGTCTACAAGAGGACAAGAAATATTTTTAAATAATAAAATAAGATTAAAAATATGTTTATACAGTGAAACCTGTCTGCTAAGGCCATCCAAAGGAAACAGGAAAACTGGCCACTGTAGACAGGTGGCCTTTGCACACTGATCCTACAATACACATTTCTTCATAGAGGGATGGAATATACATGCAGGTGGCTCAAAAACCTCTTGATAAAGGGGTAAGGTACGTCAACATTCTGAAATGTAAAATGTTAATTTTTAATGGAAAAAATAACAATGTAGCAGGGATTTTTTTTTAAAGGCGGTTTGCTGTGTCCTATCTAAATGAGTCCTAAGAGTGAGAAAGAGTGCTAAGTCTTGATATGTCCAGACTTAATTCAACACATATATTCTGAAAGGAAGATAATATTCATTTCGGTTAGAATTCATGCTTTTCTCTTCATACTGAACAGATCCCTTAGAACAGATTAAGAATATAAGAATAAGAAAATATAAAGTACCGGTATATAAAATCTGATCATTTATTGCTTTCCAAATAAACTACACTGCAAATATCAAAGTGACTGTCACCCAATACGACCCAATACACTTTGGAGGTTGCTACTGAATAATTGACACCACTCGACCTTCGCACCCTGTTACGAGGGGGAAAATATTTGACTTTCTACGTACGTACCACACAGGTATTTATTTCTTGTTTTACACCCATTTCACAATCTTGAAGAAAAAAAATGTCTATATTTGCTTTTCATAAAAACAGATTTAATATGATATGAAATGGATTTATAAAAGAGCAATAAAAAATGCATCCTTTAGTTGACAATCTGATAAACATGTGTAACATGAATTATGATTTGAAAGAGCCAACCGTTAGTCATTGATGAAATTTTTCTTGCCTTCAGTTTTGAAAGTATGAATAAACTTTTGAACTGAGAATAGTAGGAAAAATTGAGCTGTATTCAATATACTTTTCTTTGTCTTAAAAATGCATTTTTTGTTGTTGTACATATCAATATTCTTTAGTTGCAAGAAATACTTCCTTGATGATCATAATTGTCATCAAAAAAAATATAAAGGTTGAAAAGGATATCATATGACCCAGGTCATTATTTACCATAGACAATATAGGGCTATCATGTTACATAACACAAGTTAAACGTGGAAAAAGATATGGTACAAAATGAAACGCTGTTTATGTACTGGGTTTTAGAAAGGTCAACTACAGTGTATATCCTCAAAGTCAGTTTCAAGTATACTGTAGTTATACAAGCATCCAGTTTCTTTGTTTCATATGTACGTGTCTACAGGTCTACTTGCAATGTCTACATTCTTTCTCTATCATGACTTTGGCAATGACAACAACAAAAAGAGATTACTTTAATTGATGAATCGGCAAACTATTTGTTTTGTTGCATAACCTTCAACCTTGTATCTCTGTATGACACACTGTTGAAGATATTGATATGATTTATCAATAGTAATTCACACTGAAGATATTAAGATAACTTTACAATACGATATCAGTCCTAAACAAATCATTGAATCGTACTTCATATTGAAGATATTGAGATAACTTAACAATATAATATCGGTTCCGAACAAATCATTGAAATCTACTTCACATTTTATAATCACTATCGAGGGTTCAAACTTATATCAATTCAACAATAAAGCCCTTGAATAGTGATATAACCAGTAGCCTTTATACACAACAAATTCCTAGGTCAGGGGTTCTCAAACTTTTTTTCCTTGGCGGTCCAAATGTGATTTCCATGAAAGCTAAAAGGTCTGAATCAATGGGCAAATTTAGTTTACTTGATCAATTATTTCCATTGATGTAAGTTTACATAAATGTCTTTACAAGAAAAACAGTCAAAAGTGGAAGTTCTGGTACACATGTAGAGTACATCAGTGAGAAAAGTAGCACTGGTTTCCGGCAATAAGCTGCTTAAACATTGACACAAATGTAGTGATTGCAAGACAAAGGCAATGATGCAAATGTTCAGACAATATACTCCTCAAATTTATAGAAATGGCACTTGTATACTGAAGAAAATGAGGTTTGTTTTTAGGTCCATATCTGATCTCAGCCGAAGATGGAGGGGTGCCCCCATTCGAATCTTGATCATGACATGACAAAAAATGGTGTGGGGGGGGGAGGGGAGGTATTTCACAATCCAAATTAATTATTTGAAATCTCTAGACATCAATTTCTACCCCTGAAGACTACAGTCACTGACAAGACACCAAAGTCCTGGCCTCTCCCCCCTCCTCAAGAAGATGCCTTGAAAGAGACTTACCTTCACCGCAACTCTAGCTTCGCCAGTCCCGTCTCCAAGGATATCAAGGGCAGATCCCTCGAACACCTCACCGAACGCACCACTCCCAAGGAAAGTGATCAGCTTCAGTCGCTCTCTTTGGAATATAGGAAGAAGAACCTCCTTGCCATCATGTCTGTGTAAGTAAAAACAGAAATCAAAGGAAAATAGTTTTTTTTTTCACTTTGATGTAATGTGAATGTAAAATATAGCCTGAAAATATGAAGAGTAAGAGAGAGATATATATACATGTACAAGGAAGGAGATAGAGAGATGGGGAGAAGAACAAAAAGAAAGCCCATAAGACAAAGACAAAGGGTTATCTGTTATTGATCTCAAGGTGACCTATACAAATTCAGTATGTATTCAGTAGATGTATGTATCTCTCATAAGGAGCAATAAGTTCATGGGTACTTGTGGGGAAAAAAGTCCTTCAACTCATAAGCTTCTCATCAAATTAAAAAGCTCGCCATGAGCTGGAGAATTATCATATTCATCATCTCATAACTGCCATGCTCAGACATATGCTCCAGGGACAATTTCTCTGAGCTTTATATTGTCGAAAATATAGGGTTAGGGTTATGATTGTAATAGGGATTTTGGGTTAGGTTTAGGTTTAGGGTAAGGTATATTGTTTGGTCCAGAGGTGAGGTTAGGAATCTAGTGGAGTGTTTCACAAAGACTAAGATCGACTTTAAGTTGGACTAACTATGGCAAGCCGCTCATGCCACTGTTTGCTCTCACCATTATGATCTTTAGATAATATTTTTTACTTCAATAATGAATTATAAAAAAAACTAGATGGAATTCGACTGCGCGCAGTCGAAAATGATGCCTCCGTCATAGAGCAATTTTACAAACCAAAACAGAACACATTTTTCGAATTCAAGTTCAATTGTAATCCATTAACAGGTTCTCAGAATATCGTGATTACAAGCAATTTCTCATATACATATATGACCCTTTGATCTTTGACCTCATGACCCTAAAATCTACTCAGTTCATTGGCTCTGCAAGATGTCCTGAGTTAAATAGTAATCAATCTGTCAGTTCTAATGAGAATGTGTTCACAAGCTATTTCTGCATACATAATGAGCCCATGACCTTTGACCTTATGAACCAAGAATCTACTCAGTTCATCTGCTCTGCAAGTAACATACATGACCTAAGTTTAGCAGCAATCGATCAATCGGTTCTTGAGATAACGCAATCACGAGCTGTTTTTGCATACATAATGTGCGCTGTGGCCTTTGACCTTTGACCTCGTGACCCCAAAATCTAATCACTTCATCTGCTCTGCAAGTAACATACATGACCTAAGTTTGGCAGCAATCCATCACTCGGTTCTTGAGATAACGCGATCACGAGCTGTTTTTGCATACATAATGAGCCCTGTGACCTTTGACCTTTAACCTCATGACCCCAAAATCTAATCAGTTCTTTGACTCTGCATGATACATACATGACCAAAGTTTGGCAGGAATCCATCAATCGGTTCTTCAGATAACGCGATCACGAGCTGTTTTTGCATACATAATGAGCCCTGTGACCTTTGACCTTTGACCTTTGACCTCGTAACCCCAAAATCTAATCAGTTCATCGGCTCTGCAAGATACATACATGACCAAAGTTTGGCAGGAATCCATCAATCGGTTCTTCAGATAACGCGATCACGAGAACGGGACTTACGTACGTACGTACGTACAGACGGACGGACGGACGGACGGACGGACAACCCGAAAACATAATGCCTCCGGCTACTTCGTAACGGAGGCATAATTAAATTCTGTACATTTGTGGCCATGATTTATACGTCCCTTGAGCGACCAATGCCAGTAAATGGTGAGAGCAAACATGTGGCATGAACGCCATAATTAAGTCAAACTTAAAGTCGATCTTAGTCTTTGTGAAACACCCCCCAGTTAGTGTATGATATTGAACGCAGGGCTATCGTTACTGGAGCATGTGCCATACAACCTTGCCTTACATGAAAAGCACTTTCAAATGACAATTTTAGAGCTGGAGAGACATACAGACACACAAACAGAAATGTGTACACCATAAGTTTTTTGACATACAAGAAAAGGGTGAAAATCAAGCAAATACTTAATCATTGAGTGACCTTTTACTTACATTCCAGTTCATTTCTCTCTCTCTCTCTCTCTCTCTCTCTCTCTCTCGCTCGCTCGCTCTCTTTCTCAGCCACCCTTCATCAAACAATATGTTCACTCATGAAAGATATGTTCGTTCTTCAGCTATTTGTTCATTCATAGAAAGTCGCTTTGTGATTGCTGCTCATAAAC
The DNA here is from genome assembly GCA_035222895.1 of Strongylocentrotus droebachiensis. Taxonomy (NCBI): domain Eukaryota; kingdom Metazoa; phylum Echinodermata; class Echinoidea; order Camarodonta; family Strongylocentrotidae; genus Strongylocentrotus; species Strongylocentrotus droebachiensis. The sequence goes on along the minus strand of JAVYIG010013802.1, from coordinate 20,816 downwards.
TCTTTGACATTGTTGACTTTGTGACGTCGTATTTACACAGGCAGAACAAATTCCAGATCATTGATAATTCATTTTTACTGTTTTACAACAGTTTTACAACAGATGTGATAAAGTACATATACTTCCACACCTTTATTTTGTCTGTGCATCGTATTACTCTAGCAATATGACCTACTATATACAACTGTATGTTGTTGGTACATGATGCATTTATATATCTTGATACGTAATTTACCCCAGTACAGAATTAATCAATATAAATATGCACAAGATACTGGATAATGCAGGTAGATTGCTATGAACTAGAACTAAACAGTCCCGTCCCCCCCCCCCCCCCCCCCCATTAGAAAAGATGAGTTTGAGGGATATGGGGTGATAGTCTTGCTGGTTCCAGACCTCAGTCAAATCAGATATTTTTTCAATATCAAAAGGGATGGAAAATCCAGTAAGCCCAGAGTCTATGCTACTGATAAGCCTGTCTTATATCAGAAAATTACAGAGTAGCCGTATGTTCACAAAAGTGTATCGACTTGTGTAGCTTTTGATACATATTTACTTAATTACATGTGTATTCATCACGAACTAATTAACCACAAGTAATGATAAGAATTAAAAGATAAGATGATATTCACATGTGTAGTCATGTGCTAGCAGCTGCTCATTCTACATTACTTATCCAAGGTGACTGGTTCTTTCTGGTTCATTCTGGCTCATGACACTAAAGTCTTGTATATGCACATACAGTTAACGACTAAATTATTCATATCTAAGTTATGTAATTTGTTAAGTATTCATACAAGAGGATATAATATATAAAATTCATGTGAAGAAACATCGTACCCAAACAAAATAAGCAAAAGGGGGATATGCACAATGTAAGAATGTCATAATTTTAGGAGGTCTCTCCTTCAACAGCATGAGATATGTGACTGCTAATATAGGCATTGCTCATTCAAATGATATAAAGGCTCCTCTCTCTCTCTCTCTCTCTCTCTCTCTCTCTATCTCTTCCTAAATCTCTCAATGAATTTCACCATTGAAGCATACCGGTATGCAAGTATCAATATTCAATAGCCTTGAATACTACATGTACATACAGTACCTGTACATTTACTTGATTCTATGAGCCTTGAGCACATTAGTTGAGGTGGTAAATTATAAATACATTATACTATTATTATCCTTATCATCGAAAAGAAAACTGGTGATTATCATATTAGACTTACGTGACAGCATAGTTAGAGTTTTCCTGACGTATCGCCATGTTGGGATAATTCCTGAGCTGAGCGAGCTCCACGTCTTCCTGGAACTGCGGCCACTTGCCCCCATCACTCTTCCGATGACGGCAAACTGATGAGAACAGGGGGAAAGGGGTAATTCAATTCAATTCAATTCAAAGTTTATTCATCGCTCTTCATAAAAACATTTAAAACAGACAAATACAGAAAGCAATGATAAAAAAAGAACAAGATAGTGATAAAAAACTACTATGGCAATTTATGAGAGCATTGGGGATAGGCAGAAGGGAGGGATTTCTTATATGAAAGCCTACTTCTAATAAAATAAAACACACAAATACAGAAGAAGAACAAAGAAAGAACATATTATCATGTACAATCAGAGTAAAAAAAGACTAACAGGAGAGTGTAACAAAATTTACTGTACAAAAGTGTCAAAGTTGCCCATGCGCTTCTACTAATTATTATACTTATTTAACAGAAATTGTTTATATTTTATTTTGTAAAGATTGAGAGTTTTACATTTACATAATTTCCATAATACTATTCTATATTACGGGTCCTTTAACAAAAAAATGTTCATACATGTCGCTGTTATTTTGGGGAGATGATAATTTAGGACATTTTAAAGGATAAGGATGCAGAAAGCAGAATTTAGAGATATCATACATGTACATTGTATCTGAACATTAATCAATATTGAATTTTATATTTATATATTTTATTACTTATTATTATTTTATTTAAACAGGCAATCTAAATTTAAAACTAATCTGAGATTAACAATCATAATAAACAATATCTACCTGCAAACCTTCCACAGAAAATAAAACAAACCCTCAACAACAACAAAATATATACCAGTATATATTCATAAATTATTTAAAAAAATAGAAATCTCTCAAGGTAAAATAACAAATCTTTTATGTTTCAACATGGAATGTTCATAAAGATAGTTATTTCAGGATGATAACTTTAGTTTGAATATCAGAGGACATCAGAGGCACATGTTTGTATACACATATATCCAAAAGTTGTTTCAGGGCAAACAAAAACTAGTACGGGACCTTTTTATAAACATGAAGCTTTTGCAATAAACTGGGGAATCTATTGCCTGTGCAAATCTGCAAACATTGCACTTAAATGGATGCGAGGACATGTCTATTCCTGGCAAGGATGACAGAAAAGTAGGTAGTCTGCTAAAAGCCAAGCGGGCAATATATCTATGTGAAAGAGTTACTGGTAACACTATTCTAACTGGCTCACAGCAGATAAACGATATTGTATTTTCACTCACCTAGGACAATAATGATGATGGCTACAATGACCAGAACCCCTACCACGGCTCCTATGATGATATATACTGTGCTGTCAGCTGTGGAGCAAATCAAAAAGAGATAACAGAATTAAATCATTATCCAGTGTTTTTCATTTGCAAATTGGCAGCTTCTATTAGGAAATGAAGCAAGCATGTTTGGAAATAAACAGGCTATCCAGCAGTCTCAGTACGGGATAGATGTGTTGCATCCCCATCCAAGTTTACAACTTAGGAAAATATGTTTGTAAAAACCTCACAGTTTCGAACTGGGCAATTTCTTGAGGAAAGCAGCACAAATTTAATATATATAGGAATCTCATTTTTTGTGTACAACAAATACAAAATCATGACAAAGAGCATATAAAATCATAACTTTTGACGACCAAAAAGTCCCTTTACAACAATTTGTATACCATCAAAGAGTTGCAGTGTACATCTTAATGTATGAGTAGACACAAATATAATGGAATGTTTCATTAATTAGCTAATACACTCATCACTGCTCAATACATGTGTAAATTTAAAGAGTCACATGCAATATATGCCTCATTTAAATAAGTATACGTTATAATCACATTGGCATGATATTATGCATGCAATAATATTGCTAATGAGTCAGTCATTTGATAAAGGTAATTCAGTCCAGTCTGCTTTAGTGACCACCTGTACATAAAGACCACTTGCCTATAAAGACCACTTTTCTTGTCTTCCTTGAGCGTTCTTTATAGACAGGTTTCTCTGTAATAAACATACTGTACATGCTTGGTCGGTGAACTGGTAAAGTGCTTTATAAAGAAGCAGTCATTATAATTATTACAAGGATTTACAACGCCATTTTCTAATCACTTACCAAACTAACAAAACTTCTAATAATAACTTACTTGAAGGATTGGGTAAGACCGCAGCGTCGCTGGTAGGACTGTATGGTCCCTCGTAGCCCTCATTCCTGGCCTTGACCCGGAAGCTGTATGAGTCACCCACCAAGAGGTCAACGATGATCCAACTGGGATTAGACCCGTCGTAGACTTGATTCCACTCTCCCGTAGACATAGCTCTGAAAAAGGAACAAGAATTGTTACGAAGAAATGACTACGTTGAATAACAACACTGATTATGCAACAAAATTATATCCCAAATTTAAAACAAGAGGTTAACTAAGACCAAGTAAAGGACTGGATCCTTGGTAGACTTGGTTCCATACTCCTGTACCCATACCAGTTCAGAAAAATGAAACATGAAACAACGATTATGCTACAAATGTACTTTGAAAAGCTGAGCAACAAAACCCTTGTATTTTAATAGAGCAGTATTCAACTGACAAAATAGACAAAATAAAGTATTCTCCTCAGCAAAGCCACCTTATTTCTCCTATCGATCCCTTCCTCCCCCTTCACAGCCCCAAACCTTCCCCATGCATCCGCATCAATTGTCAATTGATGTTGGTAAATGTCATTGCTTGGATCTGCAAGCATATGTACCTTGTTTCAAGTGTATATTGAATATCTCCAGGTCCATTAGCTCTGTTCGGTTCTGTCCATCGGACCACGTAAGTTACTGGATCTGTTCCTGTTTCTGTTACTGTGGGGACCCCTGGGGCATCTGGGCTGTCAGCTGATCAACAAAGATAAGAAAAATAAAAATGATTAAATGAACAACAAAACAATGTTTTCATTTCCAGTATTCTTAAAATAAACAAATAGGCCATTTTCATAAAGTAACCAAATTTAATGCAAACGTCTTTATGGAGTGCCTCAATATGAATTATTTCACTCCCCTGTTACGAATACTTGTTTTTTCATAGTCAGATGCGAATTGCAAGAATTATTTGTTGCTACGTGTACGTAGGGTAGGACAAATATCAAGCATCAATTTTATGGGCCACTGATCGACAAAATCTAGTTACCTTCAGTTCTTGACGATAAGAGACCTTCATTCCCAGTGTAGTCATACTCCTGACCAGATCTATAGAGAACCCTGGTGCGCACCTCATAGCCGGTGTAGGGGAGCAGGGGGTCGGTCTCCCCCTCACCGATTGTTACGTTGTACCGGACCCCTGAGGTCGTGTTGCCTTTGAGGGCGTCCTGCCATTCGGAAGAGGAAGTCTGAAGAAAAAGAACAGATTTTTGTCATCATTGGACAGGTTATTGGACAGATGATCAGATCTTTGTTTTTCTGTCAATTACCCCTAGATATCAATATAGCAAACAATACTTACATGTTCAAGTTCAAATTCAAGTTCAAGAATGAAATGAAAAGCTCTGATTTCTCTTCCAAATTTCAAATGCATTTATATGATTGCAAAATAAGATATCATAGAACAGATCAACACTGAAGAATAGCACTGTGATTCTAAACCTGTCACACACGATTATACTTGTCACATATTTCTGTACACTTGATAGCACTAAAAGTATTAAGTAAGGTAAGACTGCATTTTTAGTGCTATCTTACGTCTTTCTCTACTGCTACTGTTTTTTATCTACATTACTTCTTTTTTTCAGGAACCTATATTATACAAGCATTGCTTTTTAATAGGTTCCTCACATTCTACTTAATCTATTATATGAATTGAGAATCATTGATATGTGCTCATTAATACTACAATTATAATTATATTGTGTACTTTTTTATTTTATATGTATGTTTATATTTTCTGTAAAATATGGAACAAATAAAACTTGAAACTTGAAACTTGTATAGAACAAACAACCGACCTCTGTATACTGGATCCAATGGAACATGACACTATCATCATCAGGAGCCAGCCAGGAGACTGACAGGGTGGTACTGGTCTTGGACGTCTCTTCTACCATGGCTGGCTCCTGGAAGGTCGTCTCTGTCTCCGTCTGACTGGTGCTGAAGGAGTCTGAAGATATTGAGGCTTGGTAGGACTCAACCTGATGAAGAGAACATAAGTTAAAGTGTAATGAGAAAGAGTTCCATTAATATTTCCACAATTTGGTTGAAGCTATCGAAGCTACATGTAGGTTACACATTGCGCATTTCAAATGTACTCATGTAAGTTTGCAGAGAAGTTGGTAATTTGCGACCTAAACTCATTCAAACATGAGACATTCATGTACAATGCTTATATTACTTCATTTGCCGCAGCATTTACCTTTCGAACCATGTACCAATTCATGTCAGAATGAGGGTTTAGTTTTTAATTTTGTGGGGAGAGAGAGAGGGAGATAGAAAAAAAAAAACATGGTTCATGTATCACCCCAAGCAACCCCACCCCTGCTTCCAGGAAATTAAACCATCTAAAGATATCATCACATCATCTTTAGATTATAAAATACTCAACATATACATGTATATTCATCTTTTAATCATCTATATATATTATCTCCTACGTAAAGAGTATTGCTATCACAAAGAATGTTTTCAGTATTTTCACACTCACAATAAAAGTATACTCGGTGGCAGCAGCCAGTCCATTACTTATAACCAGTGAGTATTGACCATCCCCATCAACTGGACTATCAACATAGCCTGTCCTGAATTCCGTAGTTTCCGTAGAGATCTTGACCCTGAACCGAAGCTCCTCCAGCGGCCCGTTGACCTCTAGAGGTCGCGACCAGGTCACGTTTACTTCGGTCGGGGTGAGGACAGCAACAGCCACCATCAGTGCAGCAGTTGGCACTAGAGTCAAGAAAGAAGGCCATTAAGAATTATAAAACTAAACCAATTTACAATCAAATCTTGTTCTTTGCATGATTTCATCTGTCTTGAATAATCAAAGTATATACTGTTGATCCATAGATTTATATTTGTAAAAGAGTTGCAGTAATGAAATTTATTTCGGAATAAAACCTGAGGGATGTATTCCAATTGTGCTTCATATCAATGAGGGCAGGGGTGTGCAAACAAAATTGATTCTGTTTGGATCTTGCATGAATTTTATAATAGGGAATAAACGTTAGTGTAAATAAAAAAACAGTTATCTGGAATGTTCTCTGATCAGGGCTGAACATGGCTCTATAATTTTCATGTACAGTATCTTAGAACAAACATGCAACCAAATGGGAGACAAAAGCTGATTCAGTCTGCCTTGGAAGATATGAAACAAGTCATTTTTACCTCCAGGACTTGTCCTATGGATAGCCACAGGTCCAAGGACAGGTGTTCCCATGGAGTATAGGTTCCTTACAGAGACCTGGGTCACATAGAAGGTGTAGGGTTCAAGGCCATCCAGTGTTGCCTGGCTTGATGTGGTCTCCTGGGTGAAGACGGGGTGAAATGATAAAATGAGTTAATCATAATTATCCTGATCATTGCCATTATATCTACATCTACACCATCATCATCACCATCATCATTATCAATATTATCTTCTTCATCCGACTCCTCCTCAAAATCATCTATATTAGCATCATCAGCATCAGCATTATCATTATCATCACTATCATCATCACAATCATCACAATCATTACCATCGTCATCATTATAATTATTATCTTCCTCCTCCTCAACACCTATATCATAAGCAACAGAACCACCATCCTCCTCCTCATCATCATCATCATCATCATCATCATCATCATCACCACCAGCATCATCATCACAGCAATGTAAAGAACCCGCCTTTACCTCTGAAGAGCATGTGAGGCTGCTGGAAGTGCAGTTCAGATCAGAGCTCTCGCTATCCACCGTGGCATAGCTCACAGTATAGATAGCCGTCGCCGTACTCACTCCCTCGCATTCTGACACAGGGTCAAAGGTCACTGTCAAACTATCACTATCTGCAGTAGACAGCTGTGTTGGGTCTGTGTAGTCTGATGGTGCAAGGCACTCGGGAGCTGCAAATTTTGGGAGGGATGAAAATAGAGACTCTAATGCAAAGTGGCTTACAACAAGGAATCAAAAGCTCGACGTCAATGTCATTAAAATGCAACTAATGATTGTTTGATTGTCATCGACCAGTGTGTTGGCTCAGTCAGTAGAGCGTCCGCCTCACAACCAGGAGGTGGTGGGTTCGAACCCCGGCCGCATCATACCAAAAGACGTTAAAAGACAGGAGTTGCTGCTACCTTGTTTGGCGTTCAACAATAAGGGATAGAGCAACGTCGATCTGGCGCTGCTCAGTGGCTGCCAGGCTCACGATCAATTGGGCAAAAAGAATTTCCATTTATGGTTTAATAAATTATTATTATTCTGTATCCCATAAAAATCAACTGTAGTTTGGATGAAATTTATCTGCTAAGGTTAATCACTCAATGCAAGAAATGTAAATTCAGCCTCCAAAGAATTGCAGGCTTTCATGAGAATTATATAAAGAAGTCTATTGGATGTTATAAATACAAAAGTTGGGCAATGACGATTTTGTTTACAAGAATTTCCTTTTAATATGTCTTTACCAAGACAAGCTACAATAACAATCTCAGCTTCAATACCTGGATAAGGTTGAAGACTGGTACCATACGTCAGCACAAAATTCACATCTGTCTGGCCAGTCTGGCCCTGAAAATCTGCACCAGTCTGCTTGTCAATACTGGCTACCACACCCTGAGCTGTGTTGGACCAATACACCCGGCTGCTGTCTACGGAGAGTGAGTCTGGTGGGAGGCCTGCAGGAGACAAAACAGCATCAAAATATAGGTTTTAAAGGCAGTCTGTACTAGTTTGGCTAGGAGGGATTAGACCACCCAGGGGGGTCACTGACAGAGGGCTATCTCATCAACTCAATTAACTCAATTAACTCAATTAACACAATTAACATAAGAAAAAGAGGATCATGGGGGACCAATGGTCACCGATTAGGCATTGTTTTCTATACAGAGGGAGAAAGTAGTACAGTGGGGCTTTAAAGGGAGATGGGTCCTCAGTTTCCTTGTGAAGTAGGTCATACATACAATTTGTTGACACCAGACTTTGTGGTAATACCATTAACGGGTGTACAAGTCTTGAACACAGCAAACCTGTGGTCCCATCAAGAAATACCCCCTAGTCTCTTGGAGAGTCTTCGGGTGACGGAAATATAAGATAATGACTTTTCCATATGGGGCGATTACAGGCCTATTGGGCATAAACGTGAAGACTAATCCTGGGAGTTGTCAACACCTCTTATTAGGGTAAACACCTGAATGGCATCCAATTCCCCATGTCATGAGAGCCCACTACTATGCATCTTTAAGGTAACGGTACAAAAGGGTAATAAACTACAAGGTATGGTGTAGTGATAGCAAGAGGCACATGGCAAAGTGATAATGTACAAGTAACATTCATCAAAGTTAGATCGAATTCCTCAGGAAGCTTTGCATTTGTTGGTCTCTAGTTTTCAGGACATTCACACGTTATATGGCCATTTCCTAGCTATTTCAACAGGTCTCAAGTATGTCAATTAGCATCAAACTATTTCTCTGTTTTGTGGCTGCTCTAAAGCCATTCAAAATTCAATTCATGCATCAGCTAAATCTATCTGAGAGTGCCTGGTTTCATGTAAACCAGACACCCTTTGAGTGAACAGTCATATCTTCTTCCCATGAAGACCAAGACTTGTAACGATAGATTAAATTGTCTGTTTGGAGTCAGAAAGGCATTAACTCATAAACTCTAACACAGACTTAATGCCCTTATGGCTCTGAACAGATGAAACATAAAATAATCTGATCCCTAAGGTCACTCTACCTGATTGGGCTTGTGACGCTGCCTCAAAGAGCCTTTCACACAGGCATCCGGCAAGGTCAGAGGTCCAAAGGTCATTGGAGGTTGAATCAACAAAGAAAAGGGTTGAGGCGTCCGGGTCTGAACTGTCAATGTAAACCGCCGACCCAGGGGTCAAGGTGTCTGAGCACGTGCAGTTCTCTGTAGCTCGTCTCCTCCGTTGGCCGTTGGTGGCGCCAAACAACGGGGTGGGGACCCACTCGTTGAGGTCAGAGGTCATCAGTATTGATGTTGATTGGGTGTTCTCAGCCCATACCAGAGTGCTAATCATGCATCATGGACAAATAAGAAGAACATGTCATCAATTCATGTATGAAACACTAGTATGTTGTCATGAGACTCTACAGATACTGCAACTTGTCTGCAGACATGTAGTACATGTATGTATTTGACATGTACACAAAAATGATATATATTGTACCAAACGGTGAAGTGTAATTCAAAGACTAAAAACATTCATTGATTCTATTCCTGATATTTTCAACATAGATGATAACATCTAAGAATGTAAATATAAATATAAGGGAAGGGGGGGGGGGGGTTAGAGCTTGGATTGCAGTTGGGTTTGGGGCTTGGTTCCATAATTCCACAATTGCAGTCTTACAAATTAATTGACATGGACTACATACAATCATATGATCAAAATAACATGTACACAAATTAATAAAGAATTCATGTAATGGAAGTGTTTCTGCTCTACAAATATGCACATGGTAATAAAATACATTAAATACATGAATAAACTCTCACCTTCCTTGTGGATTCACACTGATACCCTGGACCGTGTTGCCCTCGGGTGCTGTGTACACCTCCTCCATGGTTGCCATGGAAACAGGTAGAGTGGTATCGAAGCTATAGATGGCAGTTTTGTCACTCCAGTACAGTATCTGTGAGACCCAGTTGATGACGAAACCCGCCTGGTACGGCTGCTGATTGACCAACTCTAGAAGCTAATTTGTAGCATAAATTTAATTAGGATAATAATGTTTGTGATGTATTGATTACAAATACAGTTTCAAAGAAATTGAGAATGTTCTTCTTCTTAACATGACTGTATAAATGCACATTGATGGACAAAGTTATTAAAATTTGATTAAAAAATTCTGCTTCAGCCTTCAATATTATATCTTTGTGTAGGTTAAATGAAGTAAATACAGTTAACAACTAAATTGTTCATGCCCTTAACAAGTTTTGTAATTGTCCAAGTTTGTGAGAAATTGATGTGTCAAAATTAATGTTTCTTGAGAATGTGTTGTATAAAACTTAATTCTCAAAGTATTCAACGATGGACCTATTTCAACCGGTCTACCTTTCATTCTTGAGTTACGAAGAAAGAAAAAAATTCAATTTAAAAGGGGTATGAATAATTTAGTTGTTAACTATACATGTAACTGTACAGCCTGAGATCAAAGTAAGGCTCCTCCAATATCCTCAGAAATTGTCCAGAAGGAAGAGGTTAATAGTCTGAATAATCATCTCACCTCCTCACGATCTGACCCATCCAGTTTGCTCCTGTAGATCTCTAGATCCCCAGAAGTCTCTATGAAGAAGACCTTATCCTCGCTAGCAACAAAGGCAACGACCGAGATGGCTATACCTCCAAGCAGTGGGGTCTCTTCATTGGTGTCTGGGTCAGTCAACGTTACTCCTGCACTTCCTTTGCTCACCACTATGGTCGGTGGGGGAGGAGATACTGCAAATAGAAAAGAATCAAAATGAAAAAAATTGAATTAACTTGAATGAAAGAGAAATGAAAAAATTGAATTAACTTTAATAAAAGAGAAATGAAATTGTATATAAAATGGAATTGGTGGGGGAGGAGATACTGCAACTGGAAAAGAATGGGAATTAAAAATGTATGTTGATTAGAAGGAAAGTGAAATGAAATTAGATTTAAATTGGAATGGAGTTAGAATGAGATGGGTCAAAGTCACTTCTTCATAGCCTTTGCTCACCACTATGTTGGTGGGGGAGGAGATACTGCAAATAGCAAAGAATTGGAATGACAAAAATTGAATTAACTTGAATGAAAGTGAAATGAAATTGGATTTAAAGTAGAATGGAATTGGAATGGACTCTGAATAAAATCAGTCAAAGTCACTCCTTCATTTCGTCTTCTCACCACTATGGTACATGTAGGTGGGGGAGGAGTTACTACAAACAGAAATAATTGGAATGAAATCAGGATTCAATTGAAAGCAGGTTAAATGAAATTGGAATTCAATAAGAATGGAATTGAATTGATATTGGAATGAAATCAGTTAACATCTGCTTCTCTTCCAACCACTACGATAGCAGATTGCAATCTACATAATATATCTTTAGTTCATATATTTATATATTCATACCGTTCAATAAAGAATACAGAAGGAGACAATGGCTTACCTCCTGTGGTGATACTGACAGGGTCTGTAGCAGGTCCACTACCTACAGATGTAAAGCCTTCTACCTAAAAGACAGAAAGAATAGCAAAGAGATACATTGAGTAGATGTCTACCTCTTCTACCCCACATTTTTTTCCGGCAGTCCATGACCAAGATAAATTATTATTCACATGTTTTTTCAAGGTTTTTTTTTTTATCCTACATGTACATTTCATTATGATCCATATCATAGGCCATATTGTAAACTGGTATTCATTTTTTAACATCATCCATCTCTCTCTCTCTCTCTCTCTCTCTCTGTTTCTCTCTCTCTCTCTCTCTCTCTCTTCAAATGTTGTTGAGCTTTTGCATGCTCTAAGCAGCATTTATTTCATCTTATTTCATCTTAGTCTATTGAATCCCATGTATCACTTCAATATCTTTGGATATATTTTGCCAAATACATTGACAAAACTTTCTAGTTGAAAAATTGATCAGGGAAAGTTATCATCACCACTATCGTACTCATCATACATCATTATTCCATTTAGCTTAGGAACATTCAAATTAAAGATAAAGGTGAGTTCTGGTAATGCGATTGCATTGTGAAAGAAAAGGTGTAGAATGGATCAGAAAAGTTGATCATATAGCATGTAAGTATTGGTGTGTACTGCAAGGTTCTGGAGTCATCAAAATCTTCATAATTTGGCCCAGTCTTGGTAAAGTAACAATCACTGTACACAGACAGATGTATATGGGACAACACAAATGGTGTCAGGGCTAGTACTACCTTGATTTCCTTATCTTTCTATGCTCATTACTCAGCCAGTATACATTTCTTCCAAAATTGTTTGGCACATGACATTTATTTGTAATCTTGAACATTCAGTGTAAGTTTCGTTAGATTCTGTGAGAATTGATTTTCTTTTTTACCAGAACTAAAGTTTATCTTTAAAGTTTACCATTAAATCTCAAGAACATTCCAGTCAATAGCAGACTACAGAGGAATTAAAGGATGCTTCTGTAGTCCATCTAAAAGCAACTTTAGCCTTATCTTCTCACCTGAAAGAAGTATGTGGTGTTCGCTGTGAGGTTGGTGAATGTGAACACGTCTTCATCTACGCTGACATTGAACATTGTGAGCTGCTCCACGTCCGTTCCCCAAGACACGTAATACCCTTCAAAAACACCATTGATCTGTGCAGGCTGGGACCAGCGAAACTCAGCTGAATACACAGTGGTTCCTGTCATGATGTCGGTGGACTTGATGGCAAAGGCCCTTGGGTTGAGAGGAACTGAGGGAACTGCAGAGAGATTTGAAGATTAAGCCCATAGTCAGAAATGTACAAGTAAATCGATAGAGATGACATCTACGGTTCTAGAAGAACAATCCTTCTTTCCCTTGGGGGGGGGGGGGGGTATTGCATTTATTTCCTACATGTGTCGTTCTTAAATTCATGTATAATAAGAAATTTGTCTGCTTTTCTAGCATTTATTTTTCCTGTTAGCACTAAAACCCTGTGACATATCACTCAGGGTCTACAGAAGCACCTATTCAAACTAAAAAATTAGCTTTAAGTAATTTAATACTCTTGATTACGATGTGGAGTACAATGAATTTAAGACCAGTCATTATATCTCATGCTTCACTCTATACAAACTCTATTAGTTTTGTTTCTCTCTCCCTCCTATACAAAGTTTGATGCACTTCTTCATAATTGGAAGATAAGGGTGTTGTTTTAAAGCAACAGCCCAAGGCTTATACCCAGCATAATGTTATGACATATGGAGCTCTACATGTATGTTCTCGACAAACCTGACATAGGTGACATCATCTGGGAAGCCGTTTCAGGCGTCGTGGCCCAGTAGGTGTAGGGACTGATCGTGATGTCAAGAGATTGGAATGGCATCAGATTTCTGATGTTATAGAAAGCACTCTGAAAAGAGATACAAGTATAAGGATATTATTTAGAATGAGTGGAACGGGCATGAATAATGTAAATGTCATATGTACATGTAAGTGTGTTTTTTGTAATTTTGCTTCCTAAATTTTACAAGCAGTTTTGCTATCTAGCAGTGTCCTGTAACCAAAGATTTGTATCTCTAAAGTCATTCATTCAAAACTCTTAGATATTGTCAACTGGAAATTCTTTATTACAGTTGAACAATATCCATTTCAATTATTTAGACAGCTAAAGAATGACTAGCAACTTGATTAAGATGGTTGTAAAAGATTTGCCTGGTTGAAATTGAACAGTTAGATTACAGAAGGAAAACTTTTCAATTTAGAGTTAGTGGCTCACAAAATAAATGAATAGTCCTACTATTCATGTCTTATCCACACAATCCAGTCAGACTTATCCCAGGCTTTAATAGCATCCAAAAGATGAATTAAAAGCCAATTTACAGAACAAGGTACAACATAATCACCTGTACAGTCTCTGTATACGTTTGTTCAGGAGCCGTCACAGCTATGGTGTAAAACACAATCCCGTAGTTGACCTCTGTGCTGGCCTGCCATGTGATGTTAAAGTCATCCCATGTACCGGTGACCTGGATGGAGGAGGCTGAGATTTCTTCGGCCACCACAGTTGGGCGCTGACTGTAACCCTCTGTGAATAATGAAAGAAAATTTATCCTTGAGTTGTCATAAATGATGTAAACATGTATATGAAGATCAACCTACATGTACATGACAGAGACAAAGTAAATTCACTAACTGGATGCTTTTCTAACAAGGTATTATTCAGTCTGTAAATCCAACTGAAAATCAACTGCAATAAAGGGGACTATTCTTAACACATTTCGATATTTCACATTGCATTACAGACATGTATTTGTACTCATTGACAGCTGCAGCATTCTGGCCCTTTAAAAAAAAAAACAATACGGATGATTTTACACCAAGGTAAAAGTAATTTTCTGTCCATGTAAGTTCTTTTGGGATCTGCCATCTATTTCCTACAGCAAGTTCAATGTATTGTTTTGCTATTTTTGAGAATTTGTTCTCTTGAAACCAGAGCTCTTACAGAGCTTTTCAAATTTAATATACCGGTATTGTTTATTTATTTTTATTATGACAGTTCTTTTTTAATTACCAAGAGCTCCCTTTGAGCTTTCCAAAGCTAAACTGCCAGAAGCTCCAATGCTTTACTTCACTGATGTACACTGTACATGTACAGTGTATGTCTATATTAACACAGGTACAGCTATTAAAACAAGCATCACATAGACTTCATTCATTCTAATACTACCGGTATGCATCTTACCAGGTAAGGGTTTGAGTGTCTCCTGTACGATGGTCAATGCCTGGACATCGGTAGCCGGTAGCAAGGCTTGTCTCTGGCCACGGTCATCACTGACCTCTACCCTTGACTGGCTGTTGATCCAGAAGAGTTTGGAGCTGTAGAAATGCAGCGCCAGGCTCCTGATAGAAAAGTCAAAGTGAAATTAATTAAAATGATGTAAAGCGGGGTTAAGTCCTTTCATATGATTAGATGAAGTACCCGTAAATGCCATTACTTGGTTTCAAGCTCAGGACAATCTCAATCCATCTTATACATACATAACTTATTTACAAACACAATCC
This sequence comes from Strongylocentrotus droebachiensis, assembly GCA_035222895.1. NCBI lineage: Eukaryota > Metazoa > Echinodermata > Echinoidea > Camarodonta > Strongylocentrotidae > Strongylocentrotus > Strongylocentrotus droebachiensis. The sequence continues at coordinate 5,642 of JAVYIG010013802.1, read as the reverse complement.
AGTATGTATTCTTTGATCATCATCATCACATACTCTTCTGGCTGTACTCCCTGTAAACATGAATACATAAAGAAACCAATCCTAAATCCTTTATGGCATCAGCTCTTGCTCTTTATAATTCCTTTATCTTAACAATCAGCAATATATACATGTATCTTCTCTTGATACTTTTAAGAATGCCCTTAAGAGCTATCTTTTTTTAGAGTAGTGTCTGTATTATGTTTATGTTCTCCAAGGTTATAGTATAAAGTACAACAAAAATTAAATTGCAATTAATACACACTATACAAATTTAAAGTTATTATCATTATCATTATTATTCCATCTACTTGTTCGTACTACAGCATACAATTGTGCAATAAATTACAGAGTAGTAGGAGGTACAGTACATGTATAACGTATAAGAGAGATATATCAATTGCTGTTGATCAGAAGGATGTTAACTTGACAATTTCTCAACTTGGGGTGAATATCAAAGAAAGGAAGAAATTACATAGTTGAAGCACATGAATGTACATCATACAACCTAAAAAAGGGCCTTCAAACTACATTTGATGATAAAGGAAAATAATAAATATATGTGACTAAACTTAAATCTAAATAAGCATCACGGGCAAAAAGACATAAGATTCTACTTACGTTGTCTCTGATAGCACTTCACCAATCTCCTCTGTCGTTGACATTGGATCAGAGCTGAGGGATCATAGGGAGGGGTAACCATGGAAACAAATACAAAACAGGAGGGAAATGGAGGTTCAGGTGAAAAAAATCAAAATAAACTCAAAATATGAAATTGAAAGGAGATGAGCATGCATGGAAAAATGTCCAGTAGGTATATTGTAAAGATCAATCTTTGGGCTATGTTTAACGGAAAAGTGATTGGGAATAAATAGTGAATACAAATTATAGAAAGTGCAAATAAGGGTAGGTAAAAATGGGAGTAGAAAAGAGATAACAGGTTATAAATATGACTTACAAGAATGAACAATACATACATTTCATACTTATGTTTATATCACATTCATATGCGCATTACCTGCGAAAGCAGAAATATGAATTTAAATCATTCAATTAAACTCTAGGAAAATCACTTCAAAACTATATCCTTTATTTATGGTAATTGTTTGTTTCCTATAGTTTTTCATTGTCTTCCTTTCCTTTTCTTTCATCTCTACTCTTCTCTTGCACCTTTTTTCTCTTGTTCTTCCTCCTCTCCTTATTCTCCCCCTTCTCCTTCTATATTCACTTTTCTTCCTTCTTCTCTTCCTGTCTTTTCCTTCTTCCTATTCTCTATTTTCACTCTTTACATCCCCTCCCATCTTGTTCTTCTTCTCTGCCCCTCATATCCATCTCACATTCAGTGACCAATACCTTATCCCTGCCAGGCGGGCCCGAAACAGCTTCAGCTCCTCGATGGAGTTTTGCCTCGACACCACAAACCAATAGACGTATCCCCCTCCAAGGTCAAGGGTCAACCCTGCAACGACATCCAGCGAGAGATCACCGATCTCGTAGAACACCAGAGGGCTCTCTCCGTTGAGTCGCGAGCCCTCGACGGATGAGGACGATGTCCAGTAGATGTAAGCCTGGACCGAGTCGATGGCTATGTCTTGGACATCGTCGGCGAAGGCGTTAATGGCGGTCAGGGAGGTCACGACGGAGGATAGATTGGATAATCTCCCCCGGATAATCTGCACAGAAACAGTCACTCTCAATTCAATTTTGGTTTCCGAAAAAACAGTTTATAAAGATCAAACGCAATTATTAAAACTCACATATTCAGCCATACAGTAGCCAAACTGAATTCGATTTCCAGTTTGGAAAGAAAGTTTATAAAGATCACACACAATTATTAAAACTCACATTTTGAGCCATACACCCGCCATATTATCTGTATATTCAACATAATTTTTCTGCCACACTTTTACTTGTTTTCTCTGAAACAGCTTTTCCTTATAAACATAGTAACAGAAGTTGAGACATGTTTGACTAATAGAAGTCTACTCAACAGAATTTTAGTAGTCGTTTTTTTCACACTTGCACATGTAAATTGTAGAATTTGTTACAGTAGATATAATTTAACTGCATAAGCCAATAGACCTGTCAATGTATTACAAATAAGCACAGCAGATTGCAAGTATTATATGCCTAAAGACATAGAATCCATTGCTTAAAATCTTGGAGGGGCGCTACTTTTCAAAAACTAAGTTGTATTAGAAGTTTGTCATTTATTCCATACCTGATTTTGGTCACGGTCAGCCCAGTAGATAAATTCACTAAGCCAGTCCACAGCTATTGCATCCACGGAACTTCTGACCCCGGGAGGGTCAAAGGTCAACTGCTCTATTACGTCGCCTTCTGCTGACCGGTAGAGGTCACCCATAGTTGAACTCCAAATATAGTAGCCTTGATACCAATCAATATCTAGAGATGAGAAAGATAATTGAAAGGTCACAAGAAACAAGAAAGAGGGAAACAACAATTTACTTCATTTGACGTACACATCAAGCAATGGATATGACTTCGCTACAAAGAGCTCAGCAAACCTCGGCCTTGAAACAGCACTTGATGACTGATGATATTCTATCACACCTGTCTTGAGTTTGATGGTAATCTGTCTATCGTTTCTGCATACATAATGAGCCCCATGACCTATGACCCCATGACCCCAAAATCTAATCACTTCATTGGCTCAGCAAGATACAAACACGTCTCGAGTTTGATGGCAATCCCCCAATCGCTTCTTGAGATAACGTGATCATGAGAATGGGACGTACGGCAGGACGGACAACCCGAAAACAAAATGCCTTCGGCTACTTTGTTGCGGAGGCATAAAAATGAGGTGTCTTTCCCAGGAACATGATTAAGGCGTATCGTAATCGGTGATTATAAAATGCATCAGAACTCAAAATTTGATTTTAGTAAGTTCATTCATTGTTTGTAGACCATAGTTGTACAGTAGGGGTTAAACACATTAAGCAAGCCAACCAGAGATATCAATTATAATGTGAGTCATCCTACCTTTAATGGCTGCCTGGGGAGATAAGAGCAGAGATTCTGCATTGCCATCTAACTGGCTCCTCCAGACATCAGTAGCATTAGCAAGTATCAAGTAAGGCTCCTCATCCACTGCCAAGATAAAACAGGAATACAAAATGCATTTATGGAGGTGTCGTGGTCTAGTGGATACGTCGTCGGACTGTGAATCATAGGGTTTGTGGTTCAAGTCCTGCCGCAGCACTAATGTCCTTTGCCAAGAGATTAATCTACATTTGCCACTCTCCACCCAGGTGTTAAATGGGTAACGTTAGGTGCGAGCACAAAATCGGTAGCCTAGCAGAGCTGGGGTAATATCGGAGTTCCTTGTGCACCTTGAGTGGTGGATATGTGAGCTATATATAAATATCCAATATCATTGTCATTATTATCATAATTTTCACTATTCTTCTCAAACAAGACTTAAGATTATCATCTCAGACAATAATGCAGTTACTATGACTATGGATCTATTTATCCAGACGACGAATATCTTTTAGATATTCATTTTGTTCCCACAACAAGCCTTGGAAGCAAAAAAATAAGCCCTCAAAACCTACCTTCAATGAGAGTAGATCCAGAGAAGGTCTCAGACAAGGGACCAAGACCCCCTATCGAATAGGCCCGGACTTGGACCGAGTACTCTGTGCTTCCGTTGAGATTATCAACTAGAGCTGAATCTTCCTGGAGACCGGTTAGGGTGACTGTGTTGTCAATTTGAGGATTGGTAAGAAGGATTTCATAGAGCCACTCCTCCCAAGCCTCCTCTCCTGTTAGAAGGATATAGATGGACATGTAAACATTAATGGTAATTTAATTATTTTATCCTATTAGTAATAAGATTATGAAATACCTTCAAAATGTCACAGGGCTGAAAAAAGCACAATATTGGTTCCTCCAATGTGCCGCTGAAGTATGAGAGATAGAAGTACAAAAGCCAGTTAATGATTGACGCGGTAAAGAGAAATAATTCAAGATTGATCAGACTGAAAAAAACTACATTAAAGGGGGTGTAGGATGGCAAATACTGGTTAACACCATCTATGACTTCTTTTGGACAACTGCACGTAAAGGAATAGACTTGATTAACGTGCGCTAGCGTTTGCGATACAGACCAATTATGTCCTCCTCACGCTTCGGTTTCGCGTATGTTGCACGCATATGAATACTGCAGTCGCGTCGTCCATAGTTGTATTATACCCGATTGGCCCTGAGTCAGGCCACGGAAAGACACATAGTCTCGTCGTGCTACACCCCCATTAAAAGGAGGAGGAAGATGTAGAAAGGGGAACAAAGGAGAGGACTGTCAAATGGCCTGCTAGGCTGACAATTTTGTTGTTTAAATTTGCTGAAAATGTATTTGAGTTCCCCCACCCTTTCCCTTGACAACAATTTGTAGGGGGTGTAGAGGTGTTCTGCTCCAGTGGATGAGTCTCCGGACGGTAAACCACAAGGTATGGGGTTTGAATCTCTGCCACAACACTATCGTCCTTTGGCAAGAAGTTAATTTATATTTACGGAGCTAAAGCTAGGGTAATAATTTCCAAAGCCCTTTTAGGAACATAATATCATATTACATGTTATGCACTATACAAGAACATATTATTAGAAGATTACATTACGTGTATTAGGGGTAGGACTTGCCTTTTCCTGGAATACTGAGCGGTCTGGTCCATGTGATGTCTGCCGTACCCTCAGTGAAGAGGACCTGCAGGTCCTGTAGGAGGGAATGCTGGGATAGGTATCGGCTGGTAGGTCGGGTAGAAGACGTCTAAGCCATGGTATCCATCCACGCAGAGAAAACAAATCCCCTTCCGTAAACTGTCCTGGATTCCCTTCAAAAAAAGATTTGCTCATTATCCCGATGATCATAACTTGGAATTGCAAAAGAGCATGATGCAACACTGCCGGTCTCTCTTGCGAAGGTCCAGGTGAGAGAACTGTTGAAGTATACGATACTGGTGACATTGATGAACTGATGATTTGATGTGTCTTCAGCAACATGCTTCACCTTCTGGTTGCTGCCATCCAGTGAAGCACTGTGCATGGAATTGCCAGTCGAGTTGGAGTAGAGTATCTGGAACGTTTCTGACAGGACAGTGAACGATGACTGCCCTGACAGACTAATGATGATATCAGCACTGCTAGCCTCGACGGTGGAAGATGTGAGAGACGTTCGCCGGATTCCGACATCTCGCTCACTCCAGAACAAATACCTAGCAAGCAAGAGAAAAGGGTTATAGTAGTCATAAATCATTAGATATGGTTCCAACTTGAATGAATTGCTTATTCTTTGTTCTGCAACCAAAAATCTTAAAGGTAGGACATACATGTATATGTAACACTTTCCAGTGAAAAAAAAAAAAAATTGTGACAACAAATTGAATGATATCAATTCTCAGGACTCCACACCTAATTTTTTTCATCGTCGGTGTGGACTGCAATTCTTAGGGTCTGTATACATGATGCTTATATCAATAATTTGAAATTTGTTGTGTTTGAGACTTGAGACTTTTGGCACCCATGTTTCCTGGGCGCCTATTTGTGTAAAGTCTTAAATTCTACAGATATACATCTTTATATCTGTCTATCATTCTTTTTTGAAG
>JAVYIG010013801.1:0-45017 GCA_035222895.1 Strongylocentrotus droebachiensis | reverse complement strand
AGCCCAATATGGGCTAACAACTGGCCTGCATACCCGAGCAGAATCATTTTGTGCTCGACAAAGACACACAGCCTTGGGTAAAGAGGTCCATTATTATTAATTTTTTTTAGTTTTATTTTTTCATTGACAGTATACTATTAAATATCAGGAATATTGGATGCTCTGTTTCAAATACAGTCCAGATTGCCGAGCAATGAATTATCTCCTGCTTCTTGTTCAAAAAACATATCTAACTGGTTTTTAAAACGGTATCATTTTACTTTCCATCTCCCAACATTATTTTGAACTGTCTTGAACTTAAGTTGTTTTCCTTCCTGAAATGACACTACAGCCAGTCTATTCTGTTCATGTAGGCGTATTGAAAGAGCTTGTCCTCCATGCAGACAAGGAGAAAGAGCCATATTAAGTACCTTTAGGGACAATACATCAAAATAATGCGGTCAGTGTTGCAATGTCAGGAATGCTATTTCTACCTCTTTGGAAATCCTCGCAATAACAAAAGTATCCACTCAATGAAGGGAGTGCCCGTTCTTTTCTTCAATTCATCAATTGATGCCATGTTAGAAAGAGCTGAGTAGTTTGTTACGTAAATATTCAAATATAGCCGATGCGAGCTATTAAAAAAAACTGAATCGAATAGCCTGCATCTTTAATATGAATAAAAATGAGCAGTGCCTAAATACAGCTGCACTGCAATTCTAAGTTAGCTTCAACGAAATGTTACTTTCAATGGCATGTTAGTTTGAATGCACCTGTTTCAAAACATAACAATCATTAAATCAGCATCAGAAAGTGTTAACAACTAAAAGTGAACCAGGTAATCGCAGTGAGGCAAAGTGGTCTCGTGGATAAGCAACCGCTTAGTGAGTGGAAGGTATCGGGTTCGATCCCCAGCGAGTGTATTTTGTTTTAAAGCCCAAAAGGGCCTATGGTGAGAGGGGGAGCAGCTGAGTGTAGGAAAAAAACTGTTAGGGAGCCCCTTTGGGGGGTCTTTTTTTTTGGGGGGGGGGTCTTTTTTTTTTCTTTTTTTTCTCAAAAGTACAGTGTTAACAACTAAAAGTGAACCAGGTAATCGAAGTGAGGCAAAGTGGTCTCGTGGATAAGCAACCGCTTAGTAAGTGGAAGGTATCGGGTTCGATCCCCAGCTACTGTATTTTGTTTTAAAGCCCAAAAGGGCCTATGGTGAGAGGGGGAGCAGCTGAGTGTAGGAAAAAAACTGTTAGGGAGCCCCTTTGGGGGGGGGGGGGTCTTTCTTTTTTTTTTTTTTTTTTGGGGGGGGGTCTTTTTTTTCTTTTTTTTTTCTTCAAAAGCACAGTGTTAACAACTAAAAGTGAACCAGGTAATCGCAGTGAGGCAAAGTGGTCTCGTGGATAAGCAACCGCCGAGTAAGTGGAAGGTATCGGGTTCGATCCCCAGCTAGTGTATTTTGTTTTAAAGCCCAAAAGGGCCTATGGTGAGGGGGGGAGCAGCTGAGTGTAGGAAAAAACTGTTAGGGAGCCCCTTTGGGGGTCTTCTTTTTTTGGGGGGGGGTCTTTTTTTTTTTTTTTTTTTCTGGTCGTCAGCTAGCTGGCGGTCGTCAGCGTAGCCGGTGGCCGGTAGCGTTAGCCCCAAAGTCATGTCCAATTTTTAAACTACATTCAAGAGTCCCTTATTGCCAGGTTAAACAAGTTTTTTATATTTTCAGTACTACTTTTCTACTTTTATTCAATCTCTACACTCCCATGCTATCCTTTTCCAGTCTGTAAACAACTTTACAACATGAATTCAATGATGGGCAAGGTTTTACTTCTCATATGAAAGCGCCCAAACTTCGCGAGGTGAAACAAAGGGTCTTTCAATTCAAGTCTATTCAAGCCCAATATGGGCTAACAACTGGCCTGCATACCCGAGCAGAATCATTTTGTGCTCGACAAAGACACACAGCCTTGGGTAAAGAGGTCCATTATTATTAATTTTTTTTAGTTTTATTTTTTCATTGACAGTATACTATTAAATATCAGGAATATTGGATGCTCTGTTTCAAATACAGTCCAGATTGCCGAGCAATGAATTATCTCCTGCTTCTTGTTCAAAAAACATATCTAACTGGTTTTTAAAACGGTATCATTTTACTTTCCATCTCCCAACATTATTTTGAACTGTCTTGAACTTAAGTTGTTTTCCTTCCTTGAAATGACACTACAGCCAGTCTATTCTGTTCATGTAGGCGTATTGAAAGAGCTTGTCCTCCATGCAGACAAGGAGAAAGAGCCATATTAAGTACCTTTAGGGACAATACATCAAAATAATGCGGTCAGTGTTGCAATGTCAGGAATGCTATTTCTACCTCTTTGGAAATCCTCGCAATAACAAAAGTATCCACTCAATGAAGGGGAGTGCCCGTTCTTTTCTTCAATTCATCAATTGATGCCATGTTAGAAAGAGCTGAGTAGTTTGTTACGTAAATATTCAAATATAGCCGATGCGAGCTATTAAAAAAAACTGAATCGAATAGCCTGCATCTTTAATATGAATAAAAATGAGCAGTGCCTAAATACAGCTGCACTGCAATTCTAAGTTAGCTTCAACGAAATGTTACTTTCAATGGCATGTTAGTTTGAATGCACCTGTTTCAAAACATAACAATCATTAAATCAGCATCAGAAAGTGTTAACAACTAAAAGTGAACCAGGTAATCGCAGTGAGGCAAAGTGGTCTCGTGGATAAGCAACCGCTTAGTGAGTGGAAGGTATCGGGTTCGATCCCCAGCGAGTGTATTTTGTTTTAAAGCCCAAAAGGGCCTATGGTGAGAGGGGGAGCAGCTGAGTGTAGGAAAAAAACTGTTAGGGAGCCCCTTTGGGGGGTCTTTTTTTTTTGGGGGGGGGTCTTTTTTTTTCTTTTTTTTCTCAAAAGTACAGTGTTAACAACTAAAAGTGAACCAGGTAATCGAAGTGAGGCAAAGTGGTCTCGTGGATAAGCAACCGCTTAGTAAGTGGAAGGTATCGGGTTCGATCCCCAGCTACTGTATTTTGTTTTAAAGCCCAAAAGGGCCTATGGTGAGAGGGGGAGCAGCTGAGTGTAGGAAAAAAACTGTTAGGGAGCCCCTTTGGGGGGGGGGTCTTTTTTTTCTTTTTTTTTTTCTTCAAAAGCACAGTGTTAACAACTAAAAGTGAACCAGGTAATCGCAGTGAGGCAAAGTGGTCTCGTGGATAAGCAACCGCCGAGTAAGTGGAAGGTATCGGGTTCGATCCCCAGCTAGTGTATTTTGTTTTAAAGCCCAAAAGGGCCTATGGTGAGGGGGGGAGCAGCTGAGTGTAGGAAAAAACTGTTAGGGAGCCCCTTTGGGGGTCTTCTTTTTTTGGGGGGGGGTCTTTTTTTTTTTTTTTTTTCTGGTCGTCAGCTAGCTGGCGGTCGTCAGCTAGCTGGCGGTCGTCAGCTAGCTGGCGGTCGTCAGCTAGCTGGCGGTCGTCAGCTAGCTGGCGGTCGTCAGCTAGCTGGCGGTCGTCAGCTAGCTGGCGGTCGTCAGCTAGCTGGCGGTCGTCAGCTAGCTGGCGGTCGTCAGCTAGCTGGCGGTCGTCAGCTAGCTGGCGGTCGTCAGCTAGCTGGCGGTCGTCAGCTAGCTGGCGGTCGTCAGCTAGCTGGCGGTCGTCAGCTAGCTGGCGGTCGTCAGCTAGCTGGCGGTCGTCAGCTAGCTGGCGGTCGTCAGCGTAGCCGGTGGCCGGTAGCGTTAGCCCCAAAGTCATGTCCAATTTTTAAACTACATTCAAGAGTCCCTTATTGCCAGGTTAAACAAGTTTTTTATATTTTCAGTACTACTTTTCTACTTTTATTCAATCTCTACACTCCCATGCTATCCTTTTCCAGTCTGTAAACAACTTTACAACATGAATTCAATGATGGGCAAGGTTTTACTTCTCATATGAAAGCGCCCAAACTTCGCGAGGTGAAACAAAGGGTCTTTCAATTCAAGTCTATTCAAGCCCAATATGGGCTAACAACTGGCCTGCATACCCGAGCAGAATCATTTTGTGCTCGACAAAGACACACAGCCTTGGGTAAAGAGGTCCATTATTATTAATTTTTTTTAGTTTTATTTTTTCATTGACAGTATACTATTAAATATCAGGAATATTGGATGCTCTGTTTCAAATACAGTCCAGATTGCCGAGCAATGAATTATCTCCTGCTTCTTGTTCAAAAAACATATCTAACTGGTTTTTAAAACGGTATCATTTTACTTTCCATCTCCCAACATTATTTTGAACTGTCTTGAACTTAAGTTGTTTTCCTTCCTTGAAATGACACTACAGCCAGTCTATTCTGTTCATGTAGGCGTATTGAAAGAGCTTGTCCTCCATGCAGACAAGGAGAAAGAGCCATATTAAGTACCTTTAGGGACAATACATCAAAATAATGCGGTCAGTGTTGCAATGTCAGGAATGCTATTTCTACCTCTTTGGAAATCCTCGCAATAACAAAAGTATCCACTCAATGAAGGGAGTGCCCGTTCTTTTCTTCAATTCATCAATTGATGCCATGTTAGAAAGAGCTGAGTAGTTTGTTACGTAAATATTCAAATATAGCCGATGCGAGCTATTAAAAAAAACTGAATCGAATAGCCTGCATCTTTAATATGAATAAAAATGAGCAGTGCCTAAATACAGCTGCACTGCAATTCTAAGTTAGCTTCAACGAAATGTTACTTTCAATGGCATGTTAGTTTGAATGCACCTGTTTCAAAACATAACAATCATTAAATCAGCATCAGAAAGTGTTAACAACTAAAAGTGAACCAGGTAATCGCAGTGAGGCAAAGTGGTCTCGTGGATAAGCAACCGCTTAGTGAGTGGAAGGTATCGGGTTCGATCCCCAGCGAGTGTATTTTGTTTTAAAGCCCAAAAGGGCCTATGGTGAGAGGGGGAGCAGCTGAGTGTAGGAAAAAAACTGTTAGGGAGCCCCTTTGGGGGGTCTTTTTTTTTGGGGGGGGGGGTCTTTTTTTTTTCTTTTTTTCTCAAAAGTACAGTGTTAACAACTAAAAGTGAACCAGGTAATCGAAGTGAGGCAAAGTGGTCTCGTGGATAAGCAACCGCTTAGTAAGTGGAAGGTATCGGGTTCGATCCCCAGCTACTGTATTTTGTTTTAAAGCCCAAAAGGGCCTATGGTGAGAGGGGGAGCAGCTGAGTGTAGGAAAAAAACTGTTAGGGAGCCCCTTTGGGGGGGGGTCTTTCTTTTTTTTTTTTTTTTTTTTTGGGGGGGGTCTTTTTTTTCTTTTTTTTTTCTTCAAAAGCACAGTGTTAACAACTAAAAGTGAACCAGGTAATCGCAGTGAGGCAAAGTGGTCTCGTGGATAAGCAACCGCCGAGTAAGTGGAAGGTATCGGGTTCGATCCCAGCTAGTGTATTTTGTTTTAAAGCCCAAAAGGGCCTATGGTGAGGGGGGGAGCAGCTGAGTGTAGGAAAAAACTGTTAGGGAGCCCCTTTGGGGGTCTTCTTTTTTTGGGGGGGGGTCTTTTTTTTTCTTTTTTTTCTGGTCGTCAGCTAGCTGGCGGTCGTCAGCTAGCTGGCGGTCGTCAGCGTAGCCGGTGGCCGGTAGCGTTAGCCCCAAAGTCATGTCCAATTTTTAAACTACATTCAAGAGTCCCTTATTGCCAGGTTAAACAAGTTTTTTATATTTTCAGTACTACTTTTCTACTTTTATTCAATCTCTACACTCCCATGCTATCCTTTTCCAGTCTGTAAACAACTTTACAACATGAATTCAATGATGGGCAAGGTTTTACTTCTCATATGAAAGCGCCCAAACTTCGCGAGGTGAAACAAAGGGTCTTTCAATTCAAGTCTATTCAAGCCCAATATGGGCTAACAACTGGCCTGCATACCCGAGCAGAATCATTTTGTGCTCGACAAAGACACACAGCCTTGGGTAAAGAGGTCCATTATTATTAATTTTTTTTAGTTTTATTTTTTCATTGACAGTATACTATTAAATATCAGGAATATTGGATGCTCTGTTTCAAATACAGTCCAGATTGCCGAGCAATGAATTATCTCCTGCTTCTTGTTCAAAAAACATATCTAACTGGTTTTAAAACGGTATCATTTTACTTTCCATCTCCCAACATTATTTTGAACTGTCTTGAACTTAAGTTGTTTTCCTTCCTTGAAATGACACTACAGCCAGTCTATTCTGTTCATGTAGGCGTATTGAAAGAGCTTGTCCTCCATGCAGACAAGGAGAAAGAGCCATATTAAGTACCTTTAGGGACAATACATCAAAATAATGCGGTCAGTGTTGCAATGTCAGAATGCTATTTCTACCTCTTTGGAAATCCTCGCAATAACAAAAGTATCCACTCAATGAAGGGAGTGCCCGTTCTTTTCTTCAATTCATCAATTGATGCCATGTTAGAAAGAGCTGAGTAGTTTGTTACGTAAATATTCAAATATAGCCGATGCGAGCTATTAAAAAAAACTGAATCGAATAGCCTGCATCTTTAATATGAATAAAAATGAGCAGTGCCTAAATACAGCTGCACTGCAATTCTAAGTTAGCTTCAACGAAATGTTACTTTCAATGGCATGTTAGTTTGAATGCACCTGTTTCAAAACATAACAATCATTAAATCAGCATCAGAAAGTGTTAACAACTAAAAGTGAACCAGGTAATCGCAGTGAGGCAAAGTGGTCTCGTGGATAAGCAACCGCTTAGTGAGTGGAAGGTATCGGGTTCGATCCCCAGCGAGTGTATTTTGTTTTAAAGCCCAAAAGGGCCTATGGTGAGAGGGGGAGCAGCTGAGTGTAGGAAAAAAACTGTTAGGGAGCCCCTTTGGGGGTCTTTTTTTTTGGGGGGGGGGTCTTTTTTTTTTCTTTTTTTTCTCAAAAGTACAGTGTTAACAACTAAAAGTGAACCAGGTAATCGAAGTGAGGCAAAGTGGTCTCGTGGATAAGCAACCGCTTAGTAAGTGGAAGGTATCGGGTTCGATCCCCAGCTACTGTATTTTGTTTTAAAGCCCAAAAGGGCCTATGGTGAGAGGGGGAGCAGCTGAGTGTAGGAAAAAAACTGTTAGGGAGCCCCTTTGGGGGGGGGGGGGTCTTTCTTTTTTTTTTTTTTTTTTTTTTGGGGGGGTCTTTTTTTTCTTTTTTTTTTCTTCAAAAGCACAGTGTTAACAACTAAAAGTGAACCAGGTAATCGCAGTGAGGCAAAGTGGTCTCGTGGATAAGCAACCGCCGAGTAAGTGGAAGGTATCGGGTTCGATCCCCAGCTAGTGTATTTTGTTTTAAAGCCCAAAAGGGCCTATGGTGAGGGGGGGAGCAGCTGAGTGTAGGAAAAAACTGTTAGGGAGCCCCTTTGGGGGTCTTCTTTTTTTGGGGGGGGGTCTTTTTTTTTTTTTTTTTTCTGGTCGTCAGCTAGCTGGCGGTCGTCAGCTAGCTGGCGGTCGTCAGCTAGCTGGCGGTCGTCAGCTAGCTGGCGGTCGTCAGCTAGCTGGCGGTCGTCAGCTAGCTGACGACCGCAGCTAGCTGACGACCAGAAAAAAAAAAAAAAAAAGCTGGCGGTCGTCAGCTAGCTGGCGGTCGTCAGCTAGCTGACGACCGCCAGCTAGCTGACGACCAGAAAAAAAAAAAAAAAAAGCTGGCGGTCGTCAGCTAGCTGGCGGTCGTCAGCTAGCTGGCGGTCGTCAGCTAGCTGGCGGTCGTCAGCTAGCTGGCGGTCGTCAGCTAGCTGGCGGTCGTCAGCTAGCTGGCGGTCGTCAGCGTAGCCGGTGGCCGGTAGCGTTAGCCCCAAAGTCATGTCCAATTTTTAAACTACATTCAAGAGTCCCTTATTGCCAGGTTAAACAAGTTTTTTATATTTTCAGTACTACTTTTCTACTTTTATTCAATCTCTACACTCCCATGCTATCCTTTTCCAGTCTGTAAACAACTTTACAACATGAATTCAATGATGGGCAAGGTTTTACTTCTCATATGAAAGCGCCCAAACTTCGCGAGGTGAAACAAAGGGTCTTTCAATTCAAGTCTATTCAAGCCCAATATGGGCTAACAACTGGCCTGCATACCCGAGCAGAATCATTTTGTGCTCGACAAAGACACACAGCCTTGGGTAAAGAGGTCCATTATTATTAATTTTTTTTAGTTTTATTTTTTCATTGACAGTATACTATTAAATATCAGGAATATTGGATGCTCTGTTTCAAATACAGTCCAGATTGCCGAGCAATGAATTATCTCCTGCTTCTTGTTCAAAAAACATATCTAACTGGTTTTTAAAACGGTATCATTTTACTTTCCATCTCCCAACATTATTTTGAACTGTCTTGAACTTAAGTTGTTTTCCTTCCTTGAAATGACACTACAGCCAGTCTATTCTGTTCATGTAGGCGTATTGAAAGAGCTTGTCCTCCATGCAGACAAGGAGAAAGCGCCATATTAAGTACCTTTAGGGACAATACATCAAAATAATGCGGTCAGTGTTGCAATGTCAGGAATGCTATTTCTACCTCTTTGGAAATCCTCGCAATAACAAAAGTATCCACTCAATGAAGGGAGTGCCCGTTCTTTTCTTCAATTCATCAATTGATGCCATGTTAGAAAGAGCTGAGTAGTTTGTTACGTAAATATTCAAATATAGCCGATGCGAGCTATTAAAAAAAACTGAATCGAATAGCCTGCATCTTTAATATGAATAAAAATGAGCAGTGCCTAAATACAGCTGCACTGCAATTCTAAGTTAGCTTCAACGAAATGTTACTTTCAATGGCATGTTAGTTTGAATGCACCTGTTTCAAACATAACAATCATTAAATCAGCATCAGAAAGTGTTAACAACTAAAAGTGAACCAGGTAATCGCAGTGAGGCAAAGTGGTCTCGTGGATAAGCAACCGCTTAGTGAGTGGAAGGTATCGGGTTCGATCCCCAGCGAGTGTATTTTGTTTTAAAGCCCAAAAGGGCCTATGGTGAGAGGGGGAGCAGCTGAGTGTAGGAAAAAAACTGTTAGGGAGCCCCTTTGGGGGGTCTTTTTTTTTTGGGGGGGGGTCTTTTTTTTTTCTTTTTTTTCTCAAAAGTACAGTGTTAACAACTAAAAGTGAACCAGGTAATCGAAGTGAGGCAAAGTGGTCTCGTGGATAAGCAACCGCTTAGTAAGTGGAAGGTATCGGGTTCGATCCCCAGCTACTGTATTTTGTTTTAAAGCCCAAAAGGGCCTATGGTGAGAGGGGGAGCAGCTGAGTGTAGGAAAAAAACTGTTAGGGAGCCCCTTTGGGGGGGGGGGGGGTCTTTCTTTTTTTTTTTTTTTTTTTTTTGGGGGGGGGTCTTTTTTTTCTTTTTTTTTTCTTCAAAAGCACAGTGTTAACAACTAAAAGTGAACCAGGTAATCGCAGTGAGGCAAAGTGGTCTCGTGGATAAGCAACCGCCGAGTAAGTGGAAGGTATCGGGTTCGATCCCCAGCTAGTGTATTTTGTTTTAAAGCCCAAAAGGGCCTATGGTGAGGGGGGGAGCAGCTGAGTGTAGGAAAAAACTGTTAGGGA
Organism: Strongylocentrotus droebachiensis; assembly: GCA_035222895.1. NCBI lineage: Eukaryota > Metazoa > Echinodermata > Echinoidea > Camarodonta > Strongylocentrotidae > Strongylocentrotus > Strongylocentrotus droebachiensis. Next base: position 35,514 of record JAVYIG010013801.1, on the reverse strand, counting down.
GCCCCTTTGGGGGTCTTCTTTTTTTGGGGGGGGGTCTTTTTTTTTTTTTTTTTTCTGGTCGTCAGCTAGCTGGCGGTCGTCAGCTAGCTGGCGGTCGTCAGCTAGCTGGCGGTCGTCAGCTAGCTGGCGGTCGTCAGCTAGCTGGCGGTCGTCAGCTAGCTGGCGGTCGTCAGCTAGCTGGCGGTCGTCAGCTAGCTGGCGGTCGTCAGCTAGCTGGCGGTCGTCAGCTAGCTGGCGGTCGTCAGCTAGCTGGCGGTCGTCAGCTAGCTGGCGGTCGTCAGCTAGCTGGCGGTCGTCAGCTAGCTGGCGGTCGTCAGCTAGCTGGCGGTCGTCAGCTAGCTGGCGGTCGTCAGCTAGCTGGCGGTCGTCAGCTAGCTGGCGGTCGTCAGCGTAGCCGGTGGCCGGTAGCGTTAGCCCCAAAGTCATGTCCAATTTTTAAACTACATTCAAGAGTCCCTTATTGCCAGGTTAAACAAGTTTTTTATATTTTCAGTACTACTTTTCTACTTTTATTCAATCTCTACACTCCCATGCTATCCTTTTCCAGTCTGTAAACAACTTTACAACATGAATTCAATGATGGGCAAGGTTTTACTTCTCATATGAAAGCGCCCAAACTTCGCGAGGTGAAACAAAGGGTCTTTCAATTCAAGTCTATTCAAGCCCAATATGGGCTAACAACTGGCCTGCATACCCGAGCAGAATCATTTTGTGCTCGACAAAGACACACAGCCTTGGGTAAAGAGGTCCATTATTATTAATTTTTTTTAGTTTTATTTTTTCATTGACAGTATACTATTAAATATCAGGAATATTGGATGCTCTGTTTCAAATACAGTCCAGATTGCCGAGCAATGAATTATCTCCTGCTTCTTGTTCAAAAAACATATCTAACTGGTTTTTAAAACGGTATCATTTTACTTTCCATCTCCCAACATTATTTTGAACTGTCTTGAACTTAAGTTGTTTTCCTTCCTTGAAATGACACTACAGCCAGTCTATTCTGTTCATGTAGGCGTATTGAAAGAGCTTGTCCTCCATGCAGACAAGGAGAAAGAGCCATATTAAGTACCTTTAGGGACAATACATCAAAATAATGCGGTCAGTGTTGCAATGTCAGGAATGCTATTTCTACCTCTTTGGAAATCCTCGCAATAACAAAAGTATCCACTCAATGAAGGGAGTGCCCGTTCTTTTCTTCAATTCATCAATTGATGCCATGTTAGAAAGAGCTGAGTAGTTTGTTACGTAAATATTCAAATATAGCCGATGCGAGCTATTAAAAAAAACTGAATCGAATAGCCTGCATCTTTAATATGAATAAAAATGAGCAGTGCCTAAATACAGCTGCACTGCAATTCTAAGTTAGCTTCAACGAAATGTTACTTTCAATGGCATGTTAGTTTGAATGCACCTGTTTCAAAACATAACAATCATTAAATCAGCATCAGAAAGTGTTAACAACTAAAAGTGAACCAGGTAATCGCAGTGAGGCAAAGTGGTCTCGTGGATAAGCAACCGCTTAGTGAGTGGAAGGTATCGGGTTCGATCCCCAGCGAGTGTATTTTGTTTTAAAGCCCAAAAGGGCCTATGGTGAGAGGGGGAGCAGCTGAGTGTAGGAAAAAAACTGTTAGGGAGCCCCTTTGGGGGGTCTTTTTTTTTGGGGGGGGGTCTTTTTTTTTTCTTTTTTTTCTCAAAAGTACAGTGTTAACAACTAAAAGTGAACCAGGTAATCGAAGTGAGGCAAAGTGGTCTCGTGGATAAGCAACCGCTTAGTAAGTGGAAGGTATCGGGTTCGATCCCCAGCTACTGTATTTTGTTTTAAAGCCCAAAAGGGCCTATGGTGAGAGGGGGAGCAGCTGAGTGTAGGAAAAAAACTGTTAGGGAGCCCCTTTGGGGGGGGGGGTCTTTCTTTTTTTTTTTTTTTTTTTTTGGGGGGGGGTCTTTTTTTCTTTTTTTTTTCTTCAAAAGCACAGTGTTAACAACTAAAAGTGAACCAGGTAATCGCAGTGAGGCAAAGTGGTCTCGTGGATAAGCAACCGCCGAGTAAGTGGAAGGTATCGGGTTCGATCCCCAGCTAGTGTATTTTGTTTTAAAGCCCAAAAGGGCCTATGGTGAGGGGGGGAGCAGCTGAGTGTAGGAAAAAACTGTTAGGGAGCCCCTTTGGGGGTCTTCTTTTTTGGGGGGGGGGTCTTTTTTTTTTTTTTTTTTCTGGTCGTCAGCTAGCTGGCGGTCGTCAGCTAGCTGGCGGTCGTCAGCGTAGCCGGTGGCCGGTAGCGTTAGCCCCAAAGTCATGTCCAATTTTTAAACTACATTCAAGAGTCCCTTATTGCCAGGTTAAACAAGTTTTTTATATTTTCAGTACTACTTTTCTACTTTTATTCAATCTCTACACTCCCATGCTATCCTTTTCCAGTCTGTAAACAACTTTACAACATGAATTCAATGATGGGCAAGGTTTTACTTCTCATATGAAAGCGCCCAAACTTCGCGAGGTGAAACAAAGGGTCTTTCAATTCAAGTCTATTCAAGCCCAATATGGGCTAACAACTGGCCTGCATACCCGAGCAGAATCATTTTGTGCTCGACAAAGACACACAGCCTTGGGTAAAGAGGTCCATTATTATTAATTTTTTTTAGTTTTATTTTTTCATTGACAGTATACTATTAAATATCAGGAATATTGGATGCTCTGTTTCAAATACAGTCCAGATTGCCGAGCAATGAATTATCTCCTGCTTCTTGTTCAAAAAACATATCTAACTGGTTTTTAAAACGGTATCATTTTACTTTCCATCTCCCAACATTATTTTGAACTGTCTTGAACTTAAGTTGTTTTCCTTCCTTGAAATGACACTACAGCCAGTCTATTCTGTTCATGTAGGCGTATTGAAAGAGCTTGTCCTCCATGCAGACAAGGAGAAAGAGCCATATTAAGTACCTTTAGGGACAATACATCAAAATAATGCGGTCAGTGTTGCAATGTCAGGAATGCTATTTCTACCTCTTTGGAAATCCTCGCAATAACAAAAGTATCCACTCAATGAAGGGAGTGCCCGTTCTTTTCTTCAATTCATCAATTGATGCCATGTTAGAAAGAGCTGAGTAGTTTGTTACGTAAATATTCAAATATAGCCGATGCGAGCTATTAAAAAAAACTGAATCGAATAGCCTGCATCTTTAATATGAATAAAAATGAGCAGTGCCTAAATACAGCTGCACTGCAATTCTAAGTTAGCTTCAACGAAATGTTACTTTCAATGGCATGTTAGTTTGAATGCACCTGTTTCAAAACATAACAATCATTAAATCAGCATCAGAAAGTGTTAACAACTAAAAGTGAACCAGGTAATCGCAGTGAGGCAAAGTGGTCTCGTGGATAAGCAACCGCTTAGTGAGTGGAAGGTATCGGGTTCGATCCCCAGCGAGTGTATTTTGTTTTAAAGCCCAAAAGGGCCTATGGTGAGAGGGGGAGCAGCTGAGTGTAGGAAAAAAACTGTTAGGGAGCCCCTTTGGGGGGTCTTTTTTTTTTTGGGGGGGGTCTTTTTTTTTTCTTTTTTTTCTCAAAAGTACAGTGTTAACAACTAAAAGTGAACCAGGTAATCGAAGTGAGGCAAAGTGGTCTCGTGGATAAGCAACCGCTTAGTAAGTGGAAGGTATCGGGTTCGATCCCCAGCTACTGTATTTTGTTTTAAAGCCCAAAAGGGCCTATGGTGAGAGGGGGAGCAGCTGAGTGTAGGAAAAAAACTGTTAGGGAGCCCCTTTGGGGGGGGGGGGTCTTTCTTTTTTTTTTTTTTTTTTTTGGGGGGGGGTCTTTTTTTTCTTTTTTTTTTCTTCAAAAGCACAGTGTTAACAACTAAAAGTGAACCAGGTAATCGCAGTGAGGCAAAGTGGTCTCGTGGATAAGCAACCGCCGAGTAAGTGGAAGGTATCGGGTTCGATCCCCAGCTAGTGTATTTTGTTTTAAAGCCCAAAAGGGCCTATGGTGAGGGGGGGAGCAGCTGAGTGTAGGAAAAAACTGTTAGGGAGCCCCTTTGGGGGTCTTCTTTTTTTGGGGGGGGGTCTTTTTTTTTTTTTTTTTTCTGGTCGTCAGCTAGCTGGCGGTCGTCAGCTAGCTGGCGGTCGTCAGCGTAGCCGGTGGCCGGTAGCGTTAGCCCCAAAGTCATGTCCAATTTTTAAACTACATTCAAGAGTCCCTTATTGCCAGGTTAAACAAGTTTTTTATATTTTCAGTACTACTTTTCTACTTTTATTCAATCTCTACACTCCCATGCTATCCTTTTCCAGTCTGTAAACAACTTTACAACATGAATTCAATGATGGGCAAGGTTTTACTTCTCATATGAAAGCGCCCAAACTTCGCGAGGTGAAACAAAGGGTCTTTCAATTCAAGTCTATTCAAGCCCAATATGGGCTAACAACTGGCCTGCATACCCGAGCAGAATCATTTTGTGCTCGACAAAGACACACAGCCTTGGGTAAAGAGGTCCATTATTATTAATTTTTTTTAGTTTTATTTTTTCATTGACAGTATACTATTAAATATCAGGAATATTGGATGCTCTGTTTCAAATACAGTCCAGATTGCCGAGCAATGAATTATCTCCTGCTTCTTGTTCAAAAAACATATCTAACTGGTTTTTAAAACGGTATCATTTTACTTTCCATCTCCCAACATTATTTTGAACTGTCTTGAACTTAAGTTGTTTTCCTTCCTTGAAATGACACTACAGCCAGTCTATTCTGTTCATGTAGGCGTATTGAAAGAGCTTGTCCTCCATGCAGACAAGGAGAAAGAGCCATATTAAGTACCTTTAGGGACAATACATCAAAATAATGCGGTCAGTGTTGCAATGTCAGGAATGCTATTTCTACCTCTTTGGAAATCCTCGCAATAACAAAAGTATCCACTCAATGAAGGGAGTGCCCGTTCTTTTCTTCAATTCATCAATTGATGCCATGTTAGAAAGAGCTGAGTAGTTTGTTACGTAAATATTCAAATATAGCCGATGCGAGCTATTAAAAAAAACTGAATCGAATAGCCTGCATCTTTAATATGAATAAAAATGAGCAGTGCCTAAATACAGCTGCACTGCAATTCTAAGTTAGCTTCAACGAAATGTTACTTTCAATGGCATGTTAGTTTGAATGCACCTGTTTCAAAACATAACAATCATTAAATCAGCATCAGAAAGTGTTAACAACTAAAAGTGAACCAGGTAATCGCAGTGAGGCAAAGTGGTCTCGTGGATAAGCAACCGCTTAGTGAGTGGAAGGTATCGGGTTCGATCCCCAGCGAGTGTATTTTGTTTTAAAGCCCAAAAGGGCCTATGGTGAGAGGGGGAGCAGCTGAGTGTAGGAAAAAAACTGTTAGGGAGCCCCTTTGGGGGGTCTTTTTTTTTGGGGGGGGGTCTTTTTTTTTTCTTTTTTTTCTCAAAAGTACAGTGTTAACAACTAAAAGTGAACCAGGTAATCGAAGTGAGGCAAAGTGGTCTCGTGGATAAGCAACCGCTTAGTAAGTGGAAGGTATCGGGTTCGATCCCCAGCTACTGTATTTTGTTTTAAAGCCCAAAAGGGCCTATGGTGAGAGGGGGAGCAGCTGAGTGTAGGAAAAAAACTGTTAGGGAGCCCCTTTGGGGGGGGGGGGTCTTTCTTCTTTTTTTTTTTTTTTTTTGGGGGGGGGTCTTTTTTTTCTTTTTTTTTTCTTCAAAAGCACAGTGTTAACAACTAAAAGTGAACCAGGTAATCGCAGTGAGGCAAAGTGGTCTCGTGGATAAGCAACCGCCGAGTAAGTGGAAGGTATCGGGTTCGATCCCCAGCTAGTGTATTTTGTTTTAAAGCCCAAAAGGGCCTATGGTGAGGGGGGGAGCAGCTGAGTGTAGGAAAAAACTGTTAGGGAGCCCCTTTGGGGGTCTTCTTTTTTTGGGGGGGGGTCTTTTTTTTTTTTTTTTTTCTGGTCGTCAGCTAGCTGGCGGTCGTCAGCTAGCTGGCGGTCGTCAGCGTAGCCGGTGGCCGGTAGCGTTAGCCCCAAAGTCATGTCCAATTTTTAAACTACATTCAAGAGTCCCTTATTGCCAGGTTAAACAAGTTTTTTATATTTTCAGTACTACTTTTCTACTTTTATTCAATCTCTACACTCCCATGCTATCCTTTTCCAGTCTGTAAACAACTTTACAACATGAATTCAATGATGGGCAAGGTTTTACTTCTCATATGAAAGCGCCCAAACTTCGCGAGGTGAAACAAAGGGTCTTTCAATTCAAGTCTATTCAAGCCCAATATGGGCTAACAACTGGCCTGCATACCCGAGCAGAATCATTTTGTGCTCGACAAAGACACACAGCCTTGGGTAAAGAGGTCCATTATTATTAATTTTTTTTAGTTTTATTTTTTCATTGACAGTATACTATTAAATATCAGGAATATTGGATGCTCTGTTTCAAATACAGTCCAGATTGCCGAGCAATGAATTATCTCCTGCTTCTTGTTCAAAAAACATATCTAACTGGTTTTTAAAACGGTATCATTTTACTTTCCATCTCCCAACATTATTTTGAACTGTCTTGAACTTAAGTTGTTTTCCTTCCTTGAAATGACACTACAGCCAGTCTATTCTGTTCATGTAGGCGTATTGAAAGAGCTTGTCCTCCATGCAGACAAGGAGAAAGAGCCATATTAAGTACCTTTAGGGACAATACATCAAAATAATGCGGTCAGTGTTGCAATGTCAGGAATGCTATTTCTACCTCTTTGGAAATCCTCGCAATAACAAAAGTATCCACTCAATGAAGGGAGTGCCCGTTCTTTTCTTCAATTCATCAATTGATGCCATGTTAGAAAGAGCTGAGTAGTTTGTTACGTAAATATTCAAATATAGCCGATGCGAGCTATTAAAAAAAACTGAATCGAATAGCCTGCATCTTTAATATGAATAAAAATGAGCAGTGCCTAAATACAGCTGCACTGCAATTCTAAGTTAGCTTCAACGAAATGTTACTTTCAATGGCATGTTAGTTTGAATGCACCTGTTTCAAAACATAACAATCATTAAATCAGCATCAGAAAGTGTTAACAACTAAAAGTGAACCAGGTAATCGCAGTGAGGCAAAGTGGTCTCGTGGATAAGCAACCGCTTAGTGAGTGGAAGGTATCGGGTTCGATCCCCAGCGAGTGTATTTTGTTTTAAAGCCCAAAAGGGCCTATGGTGAGAGGGGGAGCAGCTGAGTGTAGGAAAAAAACTGTTAGGGAGCCCCTTTGGGGGGTCTTTTTTTTTTGGGGGGGGGTCTTTTTTTTTTCTTTTTTTTCTCAAAAGTACAGTGTTAACAACTAAAAGTGAACCAGGTAATCGAAGTGAGGCAAAGTGGTCTCGTGGATAAGCAACCGCTTAGTAAGTGGAAGGTATCGGGTTCGATCCCCAGCTACTGTATTTTGTTTTAAAGCCCAAAAGGGCCTATGGTGAGAGGGGGAGCAGCTGAGTGTAGGAAAAAAACTGTTAGGGAGCCCCTTTGGGGGGGGGGGGTCTTTCTTTTTTTTTTTTTTTTTTTTTGGGGGGGGGTCTTTTTTTTCTTTTTTTTTTCTTCAAAAGCACAGTGTTAACAACTAAAAGTGAACCAGGTAATCGCAGTGAGGCAAAGTGGTCTCGTGGATAAGCAACCGCCGAGTAAGTGGAAGGTATCGGGTTCGATCCCCAGCTAGTGTATTTTGTTTTAAAGCCCAAAAGGGCCTATGGTGAGGGGGGGAGCAGCTGAGTGTAGGAAAAAACTGTTAGGGAGCCCCTTTGGGGGTCTTCTTTTTGGGGGGGGGGGTCTTTTTTTTTTTTTTTTTTCTGGTCGTCAGCTAGCTGGCGGTCGTCAGCTAGCTGGCGGTCGTCAGCGTAGCCGGTGGCCGGTAGCGTTAGCCCCAAAGTCATGTCCAATTTTTAAACTACATTCAAGAGTCCCTTATTGCCAGGTTAAACAAGTTTTTTATATTTTCAGTACTACTTTTCTACTTTTATTCAATCTCTACACTCCCATGCTATCCTTTTCCAGTCTGTAAACAACTTTACAACATGAATTCAATGATGGGCAAGGTTTTACTTCTCATATGAAAGCGCCCAAACTTCGCGAGGTGAAACAAAGGGTCTTTCAATTCAAGTCTATTCAAGCCCAATATGGGCTAACAACTGGCCTGCATACCCGAGCAGAATCATTTTGTGCTCGACAAAGACACACAGCCTTGGGTAAAGAGGTCCATTATTATTAATTTTTTTTAGTTTTATTTTTTCATTGACAGTATACTATTAAATATCAGGAATATTGGATGCTCTGTTTCAAATACAGTCCAGATTGCCGAGCAATGAATTATCTCCTGCTTCTTGTTCAAAAAACATATCTAACTGGTTTTTAAAACGGTATCATTTTACTTTCCATCTCCCAACATTATTTTGAACTGTCTTGAACTTAAGTTGTTTTCCTTCCTTGAAATGACACTACAGCCAGTCTATTCTGTTCATGTAGGCGTATTGAAAGAGCTTGTCCTCCATGCAGACAAGGAGAAAGAGCCATATTAAGTACCTTTAGGGACAATACATCAAAATAATGCGGTCAGTGTTGCAATGTCAGGAATGCTATTTCTACCTCTTTGGAAATCCTCGCAATAACAAAAGTATCCACTCAATGAAGGGAGTGCCCGTTCTTTTCTTCAATTCATCAATTGATGCCATGTTAGAAAGAGCTGAGTAGTTTGTTACGTAAATATTCAAATATAGCCGATGCGAGCTATTAAAAAAAACTGAATCGAATAGCCTGCATCTTTAATATGAATAAAAATGAGCAGTGCCTAAATACAGCTGCACTGCAATTCTAAGTTAGCTTCAACGAAATGTTACTTTCAATGGCATGTTAGTTTGAATGCACCTGTTTCAAAACATAACAATCATTAAATCAGCATCAGAAAGTGTTAACAACTAAAAGTGAACCAGGTAATCGCAGTGAGGCAAAGTGGTCTCGTGGATAAGCAACCGCTTAGTGAGTGGAAGGTATCGGGTTCGATCCCCAGCGAGTGTATTTTGTTTTAAAGCCCAAAAGGGCCTATGGTGAGAGGGGGAGCAGCTGAGTGTAGGAAAAAAACTGTTAGGGAGCCCCTTTGGGGGGTCTTTTTTTTTTGGGGGGGGGTCTTTTTTTTTTCTTTTTTTTCTCAAAAGTACAGTGTTAACAACTAAAAGTGAACCAGGTAATCGAAGTGAGGCAAAGTGGTCTCGTGGATAAGCAACCGCTTAGTAAGTGGAAGGTATCGGGTTCGATCCCCAGCTACTGTATTTTGTTTTAAAGCCCAAAAGGGCCTATGGTGAGAGGGGGAGCAGCTGAGTGTAGGAAAAAAACTGTTAGGGAGCCCCTTTGGGGGGGGGGGGTCTTTCTTTTTTTTTTTTTTTTTTTTGGGGGGGGGTCTTTTTTTTCTTTTTTTTTTCTTCAAAAGCACAGTGTTAACAACTAAAAGTGAACCAGGTAATCGCAGTGAGGCAAAGTGGTCTCGTGGATAAGCAACCGCCGAGTAAGTGGAAGGTATCGGGTTCGATCCCCAGCTAGTGTATTTTGTTTTAAAGCCCAAAAGGGCCTATGGTGAGGGGGGGAGCAGCTGAGTGTAGGAAAAAACTGTTAGGGAGCCCCTTTGGGGGTCTTCTTTTTTGGGGGGGGGGTCTTTTTTTTTTTTTTTTTTCTGGTCGTCAGCTAGCTGGCGGTCGTCAGCTAGCTGGCGGTCGTCAGCGTAGCCGGTGGCCGGTAGCGTTAGCCCCAAAGTCATGTCCAATTTTTAAACTACATTCAAGAGTCCCTTATTGCCAGGTTAAACAAGTTTTTTATATTTTCAGTACTACTTTTCTACTTTTATTCAATCTCTACACTCCCATGCTATCCTTTTCCAGTCTGTAAACAACTTTACAACATGAATTCAATGATGGGCAAGGTTTTACTTCTCATATGAAAGCGCCCAAACTTCGCGAGGTGAAACAAAGGGTCTTTCAATTCAAGTCTATTCAAGCCCAATATGGGCTAACAACTGGCCTGCATACCCGAGCAGAATCATTTTGTGCTCGACAAAGACACACAGCCTTGGGTAAAGAGGTCCATTATTATTAATTTTTTTTAGTTTTATTTTTTCATTGACAGTATACTATTAAATATCAGGAATATTGGATGCTCTGTTTCAAATACAGTCCAGATTGCCGAGCAATGAATTATCTCCTGCTTCTTGTTCAAAAAACATATCTAACTGGTTTTTAAAACGGTATCATTTTACTTTCCATCTCCCAACATTATTTTGAACTGTCTTGAACTTAAGTTGTTTTCCTTCCTTGAAATGACACTACAGCCAGTCTATTCTGTTCATGTAGGCGTATTGAAAGAGCTTGTCCTCCATGCAGACAAGGAGAAAGAGCCATATTAAGTACCTTTAGGGACAATACATCAAAATAATGCGGTCAGTGTTGCAATGTCAGGAATGCTATTTCTACCTCTTTGGAAATCCTCGCAATAACAAAAGTATCCACTCAATGAAGGGAGTGCCCGTTCTTTTCTTCAATTCATCAATTGATGCCATGTTAGAAAGAGCTGAGTAGTTTGTTACGTAAATATTCAAATATAGCCGATGCGAGCTATTAAAAAAAACTGAATCGAATAGCCTGCATCTTTAATATGAATAAAAATGAGCAGTGCCTAAATACAGCTGCACTGCAATTCTAAGTTAGCTTCAACGAAATGTTACTTTCAATGGCATGTTAGTTTGAATGCACCTGTTTCAAAACATAACAATCATTAAATCAGCATCAGAAAGTGTTAACAACTAAAAGTGAACCAGGTAATCGCAGTGAGGCAAAGTGGTCTCGTGGATAAGCAACCGCTTAGTGAGTGGAAGGTATCGGGTTCGATCCCCAGCGAGTGTATTTTGTTTTAAAGCCCAAAAGGGCCTATGGTGAGAGGGGGAGCAGCTGAGTGTAGGAAAAAAACTGTTAGGGAGCCCCTTTGGGGGGTCTTTTTTTTTTTGGGGGGGGTCTTTTTTTTTTCTTTTTTTTCTCAAAAGTACAGTGTTAACAACTAAAAGTGAACCAGGTAATCGAAGTGAGGCAAAGTGGTCTCGTGGATAAGCAACCGCTTAGTAAGTGGAAGGTATCGGGTTCGATCCCCAGCTACTGTATTTTGTTTTAAAGCCCAAAAGGGCCTATGGTGAGAGGGGGAGCAGCTGAGTGTAGGAAAAAAACTGTTAGGGAGCCCCTTTGGGGGGGGGGGGGTCTTTCTTTTTTTTTTTTTTTTTTTGGGGGGGGGGTCTTTTTTTTCTTTTTTTTTTCTTCAAAAGCACAGTGTTAACAACTAAAAGTGAACCAGGTAATCGCAGTGAGGCAAAGTGGTCTCGTGGATAAGCAACCGCCGAGTAAGTGGAAGGTATCGGGTTCGATCCCCAGCTAGTGTATTTTGTTTTAAAGCCCAAAAGGGCCTATGGTGAGGGGGGGAGCAGCTGAGTGTAGGAAAAAACTGTTAGGGAGCCCCTTTGGGGGTCTTCTTTTTTGGGGGGGGGGTCTTTTTTTTTTTTTTTTTTCTGGTCGTCAGCTAGCTGGCGGTCGTCAGCTAGCTGGCGGTCGTCAGCGTAGCCGGTGGCCGGTAGCGTTAGCCCCAAAGTCATGTCCAATTTTTAAACTACATTCAAGAGTCCCTTATTGCCAGGTTAAACAAGTTTTTTATATTTTCAGTACTACTTTTCTACTTTTATTCAATCTCTACACTCCCATGCTATCCTTTTCCAGTCTGTAAACAACTTTACAACATGAATTCAATGATGGGCAAGGTTTTACTTCTCATATGAAAGCGCCCAAACTTCGCGAGGTGAAACAAAGGGTCTTTCAATTCAAGTCTATTCAAGCCCAATATGGGCTAACAACTGGCCTGCATACCCGAGCAGAATCATTTTGTGCTCGACAAAGACACACAGCCTTGGGTAAAGAGGTCCATTATTATTAATTTTTTTTAGTTTTATTTTTTCATTGACAGTATACTATTAAATATCAGGAATATTGGATGCTCTGTTTCAAATACAGTCCAGATTGCCGAGCAATGAATTATCTCCTGCTTCTTGTTCAAAAAACATATCTAACTGGTTTTTAAAACGGTATCATTTTACTTTCCATCTCCCAACATTATTTTGAACTGTCTTGAACTTAAGTTGTTTTCCTTCCTTGAAATGACACTACAGCCAGTCTATTCTGTTCATGTAGGCGTATTGAAAGAGCTTGTCCTCCATGCAGACAAGGAGAAAGAGCCATATTAAGTACCTTTAGGGACAATACATCAAAATAATGCGGTCAGTGTTGCAATGTCAGGAATGCTATTTCTACCTCTTTGGAAATCCTCGCAATAACAAAAGTATCCACTCAATGAAGGGAGTGCCCGTTCTTTTCTTCAATTCATCAATTGATGCCATGTTAGAAAGAGCTGAGTAGTTTGTTACGTAAATATTCAAATATAGCCGATGCGAGCTATTAAAAAAAACTGAATCGAATAGCCTGCATCTTTAATATGAATAAAAATGAGCAGTGCCTAAATACAGCTGCACTGCAATTCTAAGTTAGCTTCAACGAAATGTTACTTTCAATGGCATGTTAGTTTGAATGCACCTGTTTCAAAACATAACAATCATTAAATCAGCATCAGAAAGTGTTAACAACTAAAAGTGAACCAGGTAATCGCAGTGAGGCAAAGTGGTCTCGTGGATAAGCAACCGCTTAGTGAGTGGAAGGTATCGGGTTCGATCCCCAGCGAGTGTATTTTGTTTTAAAGCCCAAAAGGGCCTATGGTGAGAGGGGGAGCAGCTGAGTGTAGGAAAAAAACTGTTAGGGAGCCCCTTTGGGGGGTCTTTTTTTTTGGGGGGGGGGTCTTTTTTTTTTCTTTTTTTTCTCAAAAGTACAGTGTTAACAACTAAAAGTGAACCAGGTAATCGAAGTGAGGCAAAGTGGTCTCGTGGATAAGCAACCGCTTAGTAAGTGGAAGGTATCGGGTTCGATCCCCAGCTACTGTATTTTGTTTTAAAGCCCAAAAGGGCCTATGGTGAGAGGGGGAGCAGCTGAGTGTAGGAAAAAAACTGTTAGGGAGCCCCTTTGGGGGGGGGGGGGTCTTTCTTTTTTTTTTTTTTTTTTTTGGGGGGGGGGTCTTTTTTTTCTTTTTTTTTTCTTCAAAAGCACAGTGTTAACAACTAAAAGTGAACCAGGTAATCGCAGTGAGGCAAAGTGGTCTCGTGGATAAGCAACCGCCGAGTAAGTGGAAGGTATCGGGTTCGATCCCCAGCTAGTGTATTTTGTTTTAAAGCCCAAAAGGGCCTATGGTGAGGGGGGGAGCAGCTGAGTGTAGGAAAAAACTGTTAGGGAGCCCCTTTGGGGGTCTTCTTTTTTGGGGGGGGGGTCTTTTTTTTTTTTTTTTTTCTGGTCGTCAGCTAGCTGGCGGTCGTCAGCTAGCTGGCGGTCGTCAGCGTAGCCGGTGGCCGGTAGCGTTAGCCCCAAAGTCATGTCCAATTTTTAAACTACATTCAAGAGTCCCTTATTGCCAGGTTAAACAAGTTTTTTATATTTTCAGTACTACTTTTCTACTTTTATTCAATCTCTACACTCCCATGCTATCCTTTTCCAGTCTGTAAACAACTTTACAACATGAATTCAATGATGGGCAAGGTTTTACTTCTCATATGAAAGCGCCCAAACTTCGCGAGGTGAAACAAAGGGTCTTTCAATTCAAGTCTATTCAAGCCCAATATGGGCTAACAACTGGCCTGCATACCCGAGCAGAATCATTTTGTGCTCGACAAAGACACACAGCCTTGGGTAAAGAGGTCCATTATTATTAATTTTTTTTAGTTTTATTTTTTCATTGACAGTATACTATTAAATATCAGGAATATTGGATGCTCTGTTTCAAATACAGTCCAGATTGCCGAGCAATGAATTATCTCCTGCTTCTTGTTCAAAAAACATATCTAACTGGTTTTTAAAACGGTATCATTTTACTTTCCATCTCCCAACATTATTTTGAACTGTCTTGAACTTAAGTTGTTTTCCTTCCTTGAAATGACACTACAGCCAGTCTATTCTGTTCATGTAGGCGTATTGAAAGAGCTTGTCCTCCATGCAGACAAGGAGAAAGAGCCATATTAAGTACCTTTAGGGACAATACATCAAAATAATGCGGTCAGTGTTGCAATGTCAGGAATGCTATTTCTACCTCTTTGGAAATCCTCGCAATAACAAAAGTATCCACTCAATGAAGGGAGTGCCCGTTCTTTTCTTCAATTCATCAATTGATGCCATGTTAGAAAGAGCTGAGTAGTTTGTTACGTAAATATTCAAATATAGCCGATGCGAGCTATTAAAAAAAACTGAATCGAATAGCCTGCATCTTTAATATGAATAAAAATGAGCAGTGCCTAAATACAGCTGCACTGCAATTCTAAGTTAGCTTCAACGAAATGTTACTTTCAATGGCATGTTAGTTTGAATGCACCTGTTTCAAAACATAACAATCATTAAATCAGCATCAGAAAGTGTTAACAACTAAAAGTGAACCAGGTAATCGCAGTGAGGCAAAGTGGTCTCGTGGATAAGCAACCGCTTAGTGAGTGGAAGGTATCGGGTTCGATCCCCAGCGAGTGTATTTTGTTTTAAAGCCCAAAAGGGCCTATGGTGAGAGGGGGAGCAGCTGAGTGTAGGAAAAAAACTGTTAGGGAGCCCCTTTGGGGGGTCTTTTTTTTGGGGGGGGGGGTCTTTTTTTTTTCTTTTTTTTCTCAAAAGTACAGTGTTAACAACTAAAAGTGAACCAGGTAATCGAAGTGAGGCAAAGTGGTCTCGTGGATAAGCAACCGCTTAGTAAGTGGAAGGTATCGGGTTCGATCCCCAGCTACTGTATTTTGTTTTAAAGCCCAAAAGGGCCTATGGTGAGAGGGGGAGCAGCTGAGTGTAGGAAAAAAACTGTTAGGGAGCCCCTTTGGGGGGGGGGGGTCTTTCTTTTTTTTTTTTTTTTTTTTGGGGGGGGGTCTTTTTTTTCTTCTTTTTTTCTTCAAAAGCACAGTGTTAACAACTAAAAGTGAACCAGGTAATCGCAGTGAGGCAAAGTGGTCTCGTGGATAAGCAACCGCCGAGTAAGTGGAAGGTATCGGGTTCGATCCCCAGCTAGTGTATTTTGTTTTAAAGCCCAAAAGGGCCTATGGTGAGGGGGGGAGCAGCTGAGTGTAGGAAAAAACTGTTAGGGAGCCCCTTTGGGGGTCTTCTTTTTTTGGGGGGGGGTCTTTTTTTTTTTTTTTTTTCTGGTCGTCAGCTAGCTGGCGGTCGTCAGCTAGCTGGCGGTCGTCAGCGTAGCCGGTGGCCGGTAGCGTTAGCCCCAAAGTCATGTCCAATTTTTAAACTACATTCAAGAGTCCCTTATTGCCAGGTTAAACAAGTTTTTTATATTTTCAGTACTACTTTTCTACTTTTATTCAATCTCTACACTCCCATGCTATCCTTTTCCAGTCTGTAAACAACTTTACAACATGAATTCAATGATGGGCAAGGTTTTACTTCTCATATGAAAGCGCCCAAACTTCGCGAGGTGAAACAAAGGGTCTTTCAATTCAAGTCTATTCAAGCCCAATATGGGCTAACAACTGGCCTGCATACCCGAGCAGAATCATTTTGTGCTCGACAAAGACACACAGCCTTGGGTAAAGAGGTCCATTATTATTAATTTTTTTTAGTTTTATTTTTTCATTGACAGTATACTATTAAATATCAGGAATATTGGATGCTCTGTTTCAAATACAGTCCAGATTGCCGAGCAATGAATTATCTCCTGCTTCTTGTTCAAAAAACATATCTAACTGGTTTTTAAAACGGTATCATTTTACTTTCCATCTCCCAACATTATTTTGAACTGTCTTGAACTTAAGTTGTTTTCCTTCCTTGAAATGACACTACAGCCAGTCTATTCTGTTCATGTAGGCGTATTGAAAGAGCTTGTCCTCCATGCAGACAAGGAGAAAGAGCCATATTAAGTACCTTTAGGGACAATACATCAAAATAATGCGGTCAGTGTTGCAATGTCAGGAATGCTATTTCTACCTCTTTGGAAATCCTCGCAATAACAAAAGTATCCACTCAATGAAGGGAGTGCCCGTTCTTTTCTTCAATTCATCAATTGATGCCATGTTAGAAAGAGCTGAGTAGTTTGTTACGTAAATATTCAAATATAGCCGATGCGAGCTATTAAAAAAAACTGAATCGAATAGCCTGCATCTTTAATATGAATAAAAATGAGCAGTGCCTAAATACAGCTGCACTGCAATTCTAAGTTAGCTTCAACGAAATGTTACTTTCAATGGCATGTTAGTTTGAATGCACCTGTTTCAAAACATAACAATCATTAAATCAGCATCAGAAAGTGTTAACAACTAAAAGTGAACCAGGTAATCGCAGTGAGGCAAAGTGGTCTCGTGGATAAGCAACCGCTTAGTGAGTGGAAGGTATCGGGTTCGATCCCCAGCGAGTGTATTTTGTTTTAAAGCCCAAAAGGGCCTATGGTGAGAGGGGGAGCAGCTGAGTGTAGGAAAAAAACTGTTAGGGAGCCCCTTTGGGGGGTCTTTTTTTTTGGGGGGGGGGTCTTTTTTTTTTCTTTTTTTTCTCAAAAGTACAGTGTTAACAACTAAAAGTGAACCAGGTAATCGAAGTGAGGCAAAGTGGTCTCGTGGATAAGCAACCGCTTAGTAAGTGGAAGGTATCGGGTTCGATCCCCAGCTACTGTATTTTGTTTTAAAGCCCAAAAGGGCCTATGGTGAGAGGGGGAGCAGCTGAGTGTAGGAAAAAAACTGTTAGGGAGCCCCTTTGGGGGGGGGGGGTCTTTCTTTTTTTTTTTTTTTTTTTTGGGGGGGGGTCTTTTTTTTCTTTTTTTTTTCTTCAAAAGCACAGTGTTAACAACTAAAAGTGAACCAGGTAATCGCAGTGAGGCAAAGTGGTCTCGTGGATAAGCAACCGCCGAGTAAGTGGAAGGTATCGGGTTCGATCCCCAGCTAGTGTATTTTGTTTTAAAGCCCAAAAGGGCCTATGGTGAGGGGGGGAGCAGCTGAGTGTAGGAAAAAACTGTTAGGGAGCCCCTTTGGGGGTCTTCTTTTTTTGGGGGGGGGTCTTTTTTTTTTTTTTTTTTCTGGTCGTCAGCTAGCTGGCGGTCGTCAGCTAGCTGGCGGTCGTCAGCGTAGCCGGTGGCCGGTAGCGTTAGCCCCAAAGTCATGTCCAATTTTTAAACTACATTCAAGAGTCCCTTATTGCCAGGTTAAACAAGTTTTTTATATTTTCAGTACTACTTTTCTACTTTTATTCAATCTCTACACTCCCATGCTATCCTTTTCCAGTCTGTAAACAACTTTACAACATGAATTCAATGATGGGCAAGGTTTTACTTCTCATATGAAAGCGCCCAAACTTCGCGAGGTGAAACAAAGGGTCTTTCAATTCAAGTCTATTCAAGCCCAATATGGGCTAACAACTGGCCTGCATACCCGAGCAGAATCATTTTGTGCTCGACAAAGACACACAGCCTTGGGTAAAGAGGTCCATTATTATTAATTTTTTTTAGTTTTATTTTTTCATTGACAGTATACTATTAAATATCAGGAATATTGGATGCTCTGTTTCAAATACAGTCCAGATTGCCGAGCAATGAATTATCTCCTGCTTCTTGTTCAAAAAACATATCTAACTGGTTTTTAAAACGGTATCATTTTACTTTCCATCTCCCAACATTATTTTGAACTGTCTTGAACTTAAGTTGTTTTCCTTCCTTGAAATGACACTACAGCCAGTCTATTCTGTTCATGTAGGCGTATTGAAAGAGCTTGTCCTCCATGCAGACAAGGAGAAAGAGCCATATTAAGTACCTTTAGGGACAATACATCAAAATAATGCGGTCAGTGTTGCAATGTCAGGAATGCTATTTCTACCTCTTTGGAAATCCTCGCAATAACAAAAGTATCCACTCAATGAAGGGAGTGCCCGTTCTTTTCTTCAATTCATCAATTGATGCCATGTTAGAAAGAGCTGAGTAGTTTGTTACGTAAATATTCAAATATAGCCGATGCGAGCTATTAAAAAAAACTGAATCGAATAGCCTGCATCTTTAATATGAATAAAAATGAGCAGTGCCTAAATACAGCTGCACTGCAATTCTAAGTTAGCTTCAACGAAATGTTACTTTCAATGGCATGTTAGTTTGAATGCACCTGTTTCAAAACATAACAATCATTAAATCAGCATCAGAAAGTGTTAACAACTAAAAGTGAACCAGGTAATCGCAGTGAGGCAAAGTGGTCTCGTGGATAAGCAACCGCTTAGTGAGTGGAAGGTATCGGGTTCGATCCCCAGCGAGTGTATTTTGTTTTAAAGCCCAAAAGGGCCTATGGTGAGAGGGGGAGCAGCTGAGTGTAGGAAAAAAACTGTTAGGGAGCCCCTTTGGGGGGTCTTTTTTTTTTGGGGGGGGGTCTTTTTTTTTTCTTTTTTTTCTCAAAAGTACAGTGTTAACAACTAAAAGTGAACCAGGTAATCGAAGTGAGGCAAAGTGGTCTCGTGGATAAGCAACCGCTTAGTAAGTGGAAGGTATCGGGTTCGATCCCCAGCTACTGTATTTTGTTTTAAAGCCCAAAAGGGCCTATGGTGAGAGGGGGAGCAGCTGAGTGTAGGAAAAAAACTGTTAGGGAGCCCCTTTGGGGGGGGGGGGGTCTTTCTTTTTTTTTTTTTTTTTTTGGGGGGGGGGTCTTTTTTTTCTTTTTTTTTTCTTCAAAAGCACAGTGTTAACAACTAAAAGTGAACCAGGTAATCGCAGTGAGGCAAAGTGGTCTCGTGGATAAGCAACCGCCGAGTAAGTGGAAGGTATCGGGTTCGATCCCCAGCTAGTGTATTTTGTTTTAAAGCCCAAAAGGGCCTATGGTGAGGGGGGGAGCAGCTGAGTGTAGGAAAAAACTGTTAGGGAGCCCCTTTGGGGGTCTTCTTTTTTGGGGGGGGGGTCTTTTTCTTTTTTTTTTTTTCTGGTCGTCAGCTAGCTGGCGGTCGTCAGCTAGCTGGCGGTCGTCAGCGTAGCCGGTGGCCGGTAGCGTTAGCCCCAAAGTCATGTCCAATTTTTAAACTACATTCAAGAGTCCCTTATTGCCAGGTTAAACAAGTTTTTTATATTTTCAGTACTACTTTTCTACTTTTATTCAATCTCTACACTCCCATGCTATCCTTTTCCAGTCTGTAAACAACTTTACAACATGAATTCAATGATGGGCAAGGTTTTACTTCTCATATGAAAGCGCCCAAACTTCGCGAGGTGAAACAAAGGGTCTTTCAATTCAAGTCTATTCAAGCCCAATATGGGCTAACAACTGGCCTGCATACCCGAGCAGAATCATTTTGTGCTCGACAAAGACACACAGCCTTGGGTAAAGAGGTCCATTATTATTAATTTTTTTTAGTTTTATTTTTTCATTGACAGTATACTATTAAATATCAGGAATATTGGATGCTCTGTTTCAAATACAGTCCAGATTGCCGAGCAATGAATTATCTCCTGCTTCTTGTTCAAAAAACATATCTAACTGGTTTTTAAAACGGTATCATTTTACTTTCCATCTCCCAACATTATTTTGAACTGTCTTGAACTTAAGTTGTTTTCCTTCCTTGAAATGACACTACAGCCAGTCTATTCTGTTCATGTAGGCGTATTGAAAGAGCTTGTCCTCCATGCAGACAAGGAGAAAGAGCCATATTAAGTACCTTTAGGGACAATACATCAAAATAATGCGGTCAGTGTTGCAATGTCAGGAATGCTATTTCTACCTCTTTGGAAATCCTCGCAATAACAAAAGTATCCACTCAATGAAGGGAGTGCCCGTTCTTTTCTTCAATTCATCAATTGATGCCATGTTAGAAAGAGCTGAGTAGTTTGTTACGTAAATATTCAAATATAGCCGATGCGAGCTATTAAAAAAAACTGAATCGAATAGCCTGCATCTTTAATATGAATAAAAATGAGCAGTGCCTAAATACAGCTGCACTGCAATTCTAAGTTAGCTTCAACGAAATGTTACTTTCAATGGCATGTTAGTTTGAATGCACCTGTTTCAAAACATAACAATCATTAAATCAGCATCAGAAAGTGTTAACAACTAAAAGTGAACCAGGTAATCGCAGTGAGGCAAAGTGGTCTCGTGGATAAGCAACCGCTTAGTGAGTGGAAGGTATCGGGTTCGATCCCCAGCGAGTGTATTTTGTTTTAAAGCCCAAAAGGGCCTATGGTGAGAGGGGGAGCAGCTGAGTGTAGGAAAAAAACTGTTAGGGAGCCCCTTTGGGGGGTCTTTTTTTTGGGGGGGGGGGTCTTTTTTTTTTCTTTTTTTTCTCAAAAGTACAGTGTTAACAACTAAAAGTGAACCAGGTAATCGAAGTGAGGCAAAGTGGTCTCGTGGATAAGCAACCGCTTAGTAAGTGGAAGGTATCGGGTTCGATCCCCAGCTACTGTATTTTGTTTTAAAGCCCAAAAGGGCCTATGGTGAGAGGGGGAGCAGCTGAGTGTAGGAAAAAAACTGTTAGGGAGCCCCTTTGGGGGGGGGGGGTCTTTCTTTTTTTTTTTTTTTTTTTGGGGGGGGGGTCTTTTTTTTCTTTTTTTTTTCTTCAAAAGCACAGTGTTAACAACTAAAAGTGAACCAGGTAATCGCAGTGAGGCAAAGTGGTCTCGTGGATAAGCAACCGCCGAGTAAGTGGAAGGTATCGGGTTCGATCCCCAGCTAGTGTATTTTGTTTTAAAGCCCAAAAGGGCCTATGGTGAGGGGGGGAGCAGCTGAGTGTAGGAAAAAACTGTTAGGGAGCCCCTTTGGGGGTCTTCTTTTTTGGGGGGGGGGGGTCTTTTTTTTTTTTTTTTTTCTGGTCGTCAGCTAGCTGGCGGTCGTCAGCTAGCTGGCGGTCGTCAGCGTAGCCGGTGGCCGGTAGCGTTAGCCCCAAAGTCATGTCCAATTTTTAAACTACATTCAAGAGTCCCTTATTGCCAGGTTAAACAAGTTTTTTATATTTTCAGTACTACTTTTCTACTTTTATTCAATCTCTACACTCCCATGCTATCCTTTTCCAGTCTGTAAACAACTTTACAACATGAATTCAATGATGGGCAAGGTTTTACTTCTCATATGAAAGCGCCCAAACTTCGCGAGGTGAAACAAAGGGTCTTTCAATTCAAGTCTATTCAAGCCCAATATGGGCTAACAACTGGCCTGCATACCCGAGCAGAATCATTTTGTGCTCGACAAAGACACACAGCCTTGGGTAAAGAGGTCCATTATTATTAATTTTTTTTAGTTTTATTTTTTCATTGACAGTATACTATTAAATATCAGGAATATTGGATGCTCTGTTTCAAATACAGTCCAGATTGCCGAGCAATGAATTATCTCCTGCTTCTTGTTCAAAAAACATATCTAACTGGTTTTTAAAACGGTATCATTTTACTTTCCATCTCCCAACATTATTTTGAACTGTCTTGAACTTAAGTTGTTTTCCTTCCTTGAAATGACACTACAGCCAGTCTATTCTGTTCATGTAGGCGTATTGAAAGAGCTTGTCCTCCATGCAGACAAGGAGAAAGAGCCATATTAAGTACCTTTAGGGACAATACATCAAAATAATGCGGTCAGTGTTGCAATGTCAGGAATGCTATTTCTACCTCTTTGGAAATCCTCGCAATAACAAAAGTATCCACTCAATGAAGGGAGTGCCCGTTCTTTTCTTCAATTCATCAATTGATGCCATGTTAGAAAG
This sequence comes from Strongylocentrotus droebachiensis, assembly GCA_035222895.1. NCBI lineage: Eukaryota > Metazoa > Echinodermata > Echinoidea > Camarodonta > Strongylocentrotidae > Strongylocentrotus > Strongylocentrotus droebachiensis. The sequence continues at coordinate 13,697 of JAVYIG010013801.1, read as the reverse complement.
AGCTGAGTAGTTTGTTACGTAAATATTCAAATATAGCCGATGCGAGCTATTAAAAAAAACTGAATCGAATAGCCTGCATCTTTAATATGAATAAAAATGAGCAGTGCCTAAATACAGCTGCACTGCAATTCTAAGTTAGCTTCAACGAAATGTTACTTTCAATGGCATGTTAGTTTGAATGCACCTGTTTCAAAACATAACAATCATTAAATCAGCATCAGAAAGTGTTAACAACTAAAAGTGAACCAGGTAATCGCAGTGAGGCAAAGTGGTCTCGTGGATAAGCAACCGCTTAGTGAGTGGAAGGTATCGGGTTCGATCCCCAGCGAGTGTATTTTGTTTTAAAGCCCAAAAGGGCCTATGGTGAGAGGGGGAGCAGCTGAGTGTAGGAAAAAAACTGTTAGGGAGCCCCTTTGGGGGGTCTTTTTTTTTGGGGGGGGGGTCTTTTTTTTTTCTTTTTTTTCTCAAAAGTACAGTGTTAACAACTAAAAGTGAACCAGGTAATCGAAGTGAGGCAAAGTGGTCTCGTGGATAAGCAACCGCTTAGTAAGTGGAAGGTATCGGGTTCGATCCCCAGCTACTGTATTTTGTTTTAAAGCCCAAAAGGGCCTATGGTGAGAGGGGGAGCAGCTGAGTGTAGGAAAAAAACTGTTAGGGAGCCCCTTTGGGGGGGGGGGGGTCTTTCTTTTTTTTTTTTTTTTTTTTGGGGGGGGGTCTTTTTTTTCTTTTTTTTTTCTTCAAAAGCACAGTGTTAACAACTAAAAGTGAACCAGGTAATCGCAGTGAGGCAAAGTGGTCTCGTGGATAAGCAACCGCCGAGTAAGTGGAAGGTATCGGGTTCGATCCCCAGCTAGTGTATTTTGTTTTAAAGCCCAAAAGGGCCTATGGTGAGGGGGGGAGCAGCTGAGTGTAGGAAAAAACTGTTAGGGAGCCCCTTTGGGGGTCTTCTTTTTTGGGGGGGGGGTCTTTTTTTTTTTTTTTTTTCTGGTCGTCAGCTAGCTGGCGGTCGTCAGCTAGCTGGCGGTCGTCAGCGTAGCCGGTGGCCGGTAGCGTTAGCCCCAAAGTCATGTCCAATTTTTAAACTACATTCAAGAGTCCCTTATTGCCAGGTTAAACAAGTTTTTTATATTTTCAGTACTACTTTTCTACTTTTATTCAATCTCTACACTCCCATGCTATCCTTTTCCAGTCTGTAAACAACTTTACAACATGAATTCAATGATGGGCAAGGTTTTACTTCTCATATGAAAGCGCCCAAACTTCGCGAGGTGAAACAAAGGGTCTTTCAATTCAAGTCTATTCAAGCCCAATATGGGCTAACAACTGGCCTGCATACCCGAGCAGAATCATTTTGTGCTCGACAAAGACACACAGCCTTGGGTAAAGAGGTCCATTATTATTAATTTTTTTTAGTTTTATTTTTTCATTGACAGTATACTATTAAATATCAGGAATATTGGATGCTCTGTTTCAAATACAGTCCAGATTGCCGAGCAATGAATTATCTCCTGCTTCTTGTTCAAAAAACATATCTAACTGGTTTTTAAAACGGTATCATTTTACTTTCCATCTCCCAACATTATTTTGAACTGTCTTGAACTTAAGTTGTTTTCCTTCCTTGAAATGACACTACAGCCAGTCTATTCTGTTCATGTAGGCGTATTGAAAGAGCTTGTCCTCCATGCAGACAAGGAGAAAGAGCCATATTAAGTACCTTTAGGGACAATACATCAAAATAATGCGGTCAGTGTTGCAATGTCAGGAATGCTATTTCTACCTCTTTGGAAATCCTCGCAATAACAAAAGTATCCACTCAATGAAGGGAGTGCCCGTTCTTTTCTTCAATTCATCAATTGATGCCATGTTAGAAAGAGCTGAGTAGTTTGTTACGTAAATATTCAAATATAGCCGATGCGAGCTATTAAAAAAAACTGAATCGAATAGCCTGCATCTTTAATATGAATAAAAATGAGCAGTGCCTAAATACAGCTGCACTGCAATTCTAAGTTAGCTTCAACGAAATGTTACTTTCAATGGCATGTTAGTTTGAATGCACCTGTTTCAAAACATAACAATCATTAAATCAGCATCAGAAAGTGTTAACAACTAAAAGTGAACCAGGTAATCGCAGTGAGGCAAAGTGGTCTCGTGGATAAGCAACCGCTTAGTGAGTGGAAGGTATCGGGTTCGATCCCCAGCGAGTGTATTTTGTTTTAAAGCCCAAAAGGGCCTATGGTGAGAGGGGGAGCAGCTGAGTGTAGGAAAAAAACTGTTAGGGAGCCCCTTTGGGGGGTCTTTTTTTTGGGGGGGGGGGTCTTTTTTTTTTCTTTTTTTTCTCAAAAGTACAGTGTTAACAACTAAAAGTGAACCAGGTAATCGAAGTGAGGCAAAGTGGTCTCGTGGATAAGCAACCGCTTAGTAAGTGGAAGGTATCGGGTTCGATCCCCAGCTACTGTATTTTGTTTTAAAGCCCAAAAGGGCCTATGGTGAGAGGGGGAGCAGCTGAGTGTAGGAAAAAAACTGTTAGGGAGCCCCTTTGGGGGGGGGGGGGTCTTTCTTTTTTTTTTTTTTTTTTTGGGGGGGGGGTCTTTTTTTTCTTTTTTTTTTCTTCAAAAGCACAGTGTTAACAACTAAAAGTGAACCAGGTAATCGCAGTGAGGCAAAGTGGTCTCGTGGATAAGCAACCGCCGAGTAAGTGGAAGGTATCGGGTTCGATCCCCAGCTAGTGTATTTTGTTTTAAAGCCCAAAAGGGCCTATGGTGAGGGGGGGAGCAGCTGAGTGTAGGAAAAAACTGTTAGGGAGCCCCTTTGGGGGTCTTCTTTTTTTGGGGGGGGGTCTTTTTCTTTTTTTTTTTTTCTGGTCGTCAGCTAGCTGGCGGTCGTCAGCTAGCTGGCGGTCGTCAGCGTAGCCGGTGGCCGGTAGCGTTAGCCCCAAAGTCATGTCCAATTTTTAAACTACATTCAAGAGTCCCTTATTGCCAGGTTAAACAAGTTTTTTATATTTTCAGTACTACTTTTCTACTTTTATTCAATCTCTACACTCCCATGCTATCCTTTTCCAGTCTGTAAACAACTTTACAACATGAATTCAATGATGGGCAAGGTTTTACTTCTCATATGAAAGCGCCCAAACTTCGCGAGGTGAAACAAAGGGTCTTTCAATTCAAGTCTATTCAAGCCCAATATGGGCTAACAACTGGCCTGCATACCCGAGCAGAATCATTTTGTGCTCGACAAAGACACACAGCCTTGGGTAAAGAGGTCCATTATTATTAATTTTTTTTAGTTTTATTTTTTCATTGACAGTATACTATTAAATATCAGGAATATTGGATGCTCTGTTTCAAATACAGTCCAGATTGCCGAGCAATGAATTATCTCCTGCTTCTTGTTCAAAAAACATATCTAACTGGTTTTTAAAACGGTATCATTTTACTTTCCATCTCCCAACATTATTTTGAACTGTCTTGAACTTAAGTTGTTTTCCTTCCTTGAAATGACACTACAGCCAGTCTATTCTGTTCATGTAGGCGTATTGAAAGAGCTTGTCCTCCATGCAGACAAGGAGAAAGAGCCATATTAAGTACCTTTAGGGACAATACATCAAAATAATGCGGTCAGTGTTGCAATGTCAGGAATGCTATTTCTACCTCTTTGGAAATCCTCGCAATAACAAAAGTATCCACTCAATGAAGGGAGTGCCCGTTCTTTTCTTCAATTCATCAATTGATGCCATGTTAGAAAGAGCTGAGTAGTTTGTTACGTAAATATTCAAATATAGCCGATGCGAGCTATTAAAAAAAACTGAATCGAATAGCCTGCATCTTTAATATGAATAAAAATGAGCAGTGCCTAAATACAGCTGCACTGCAATTCTAAGTTAGCTTCAACGAAATGTTACTTTCAATGGCATGTTAGTTTGAATGCACCTGTTTCAAAACATAACAATCATTAAATCAGCATCAGAAAGTGTTAACAACTAAAAGTGAACCAGGTAATCGCAGTGAGGCAAAGTGGTCTCGTGGATAAGCAACCGCTTAGTGAGTGGAAGGTATCGGGTTCGATCCCCAGCGAGTGTATTTTGTTTTAAAGCCCAAAAGGGCCTATGGTGAGAGGGGGAGCAGCTGAGTGTAGGAAAAAAACTGTTAGGGAGCCCCTTTGGGGGGTCTTTTTTTTTGGGGGGGGGGTCTTTTTTTTTTCTTTTTTTTCTCAAAAGTACAGTGTTAACAACTAAAAGTGAACCAGGTAATCGAAGTGAGGCAAAGTGGTCTCGTGGATAAGCAACCGCTTAGTAAGTGGAAGGTATCGGGTTCGATCCCCAGCTACTGTATTTTGTTTTAAAGCCCAAAAGGGCCTATGGTGAGAGGGGGAGCAGCTGAGTGTAGGAAAAAAACTGTTAGGGAGCCCCTTTGGGGGGGGGGGGGGGTCTTTCTTTTTTTTTTTTTTTTTTTTGGGGGGGGGTCTTTTTTTTCTTTTTTTTTTCTTCAAAAGCACAGTGTTAACAACTAAAAGTGAACCAGGTAATCGCAGTGAGGCAAAGTGGTCTCGTGGATAAGCAACCGCCGAGTAAGTGGAAGGTATCGGGTTCGATCCCCAGCTAGTGTATTTTGTTTTAAAGCCCAAAAGGGCCTATGGTGAGGGGGGGAGCAGCTGAGTGTAGGAAAAAACTGTTAGGGAGCCCCTTTGGGGGTCTTCTTTTTTGGGGGGGGGGTCTTTTTTTTTTTTTTTTTTCTGGTCGTCAGCTAGCTGGCGGTCGTCAGCTAGCTGGCGGTCGTCAGCGTAGCCGGTGGCCGGTAGCGTTAGCCCCAAAGTCATGTCCAATTTTTAAACTACATTCAAGAGTCCCTTATTGCCAGGTTAAACAAGTTTTTTATATTTTCAGTACTACTTTTCTACTTTTATTCAATCTCTACACTCCCATGCTATCCTTTTCCAGTCTGTAAACAACTTTACAACATGAATTCAATGATGGGCAAGGTTTTACTTCTCATATGAAAGCGCCCAAACTTCGCGAGGTGAAACAAAGGGTCTTTCAATTCAAGTCTATTCAAGCCCAATATGGGCTAACAACTGGCCTGCATACCCGAGCAGAATCATTTTGTGCTCGACAAAGACACACAGCCTTGGGTAAAGAGGTCCATTATTATTAATTTTTTTTAGTTTTATTTTTTCATTGACAGTATACTATTAAATATCAGGAATATTGGATGCTCTGTTTCAAATACAGTCCAGATTGCCGAGCAATGAATTATCTCCTGCTTCTTGTTCAAAAAACATATCTAACTGGTTTTTAAAACGGTATCATTTTACTTTCCATCTCCCAACATTATTTTGAACTGTCTTGAACTTAAGTTGTTTTCCTTCCTTGAAATGACACTACAGCCAGTCTATTCTGTTCATGTAGGCGTATTGAAAGAGCTTGTCCTCCATGCAGACAAGGAGAAAGAGCCATATTAAGTACCTTTAGGGACAATACATCAAAATAATGCGGTCAGTGTTGCAATGTCAGGAATGCTATTTCTACCTCTTTGGAAATCCTCGCAATAACAAAAGTATCCACTCAATGAAGGGAGTGCCCGTTCTTTTCTTCAATTCATCAATTGATGCCATGTTAGAAAGAGCTGAGTAGTTTGTTACGTAAATATTCAAATATAGCCGATGCGAGCTATTAAAAAAAACTGAATCGAATAGCCTGCATCTTTAATATGAATAAAAATGAGCAGTGCCTAAATACAGCTGCACTGCAATTCTAAGTTAGCTTCAACGAAATGTTACTTTCAATGGCATGTTAGTTTGAATGCACCTGTTTCAAAACATAACAATCATTAAATCAGCATCAGAAAGTGTTAACAACTAAAAGTGAACCAGGTAATCGCAGTGAGGCAAAGTGGTCTCGTGGATAAGCAACCGCTTAGTGAGTGGAAGGTATCGGGTTCGATCCCCAGCGAGTGTATTTTGTTTTAAAGCCCAAAAGGGCCTATGGTGAGAGGGGGAGCAGCTGAGTGTAGGAAAAAAACTGTTAGGGAGCCCCTTTGGGGGGTCTTTTTTTTTGGGGGGGGGGTCTTTTTTTTTTCTTTTTTTTCTCAAAAGTACAGTGTTAACAACTAAAAGTGAACCAGGTAATCGAAGTGAGGCAAAGTGGTCTCGTGGATAAGCAACCGCTTAGTAAGTGGAAGGTATCGGGTTCGATCCCCAGCTACTGTATTTTGTTTTAAAGCCCAAAAGGGCCTATGGTGAGAGGGGGAGCAGCTGAGTGTAGGAAAAAAACTGTTAGGGAGCCCCTTTGGGGGGGGGGGGTCTTTCTTTTTTTTTTTTTTTTTTTTGGGGGGGGGTCTTTTTTTTCTTTTTTTTTTCTTCAAAAGCACAGTGTTAACAACTAAAAGTGAACCAGGTAATCGCAGTGAGGCAAAGTGGTCTCGTGGATAAGCAACCGCCGAGTAAGTGGAAGGTATCGGGTTCGATCCCCAGCTAGTGTATTTTGTTTTAAAGCCCAAAAGGGCCTATGGTGAGGGGGGGAGCAGCTGAGTGTAGGAAAAAACTGTTAGGGAGCCCCTTTGGGGGTCTTCTTTTTTTGGGGGGGGGTCTTTTTTTTTTTTTTTTTTCTGGTCGTCAGCTAGCTGGCGGTCGTCAGCTAGCTGGCGGTCGTCAGCGTAGCCGGTGGCCGGTAGCGTTAGCCCCAAAGTCATGTCCAATTTTTAAACTACATTCAAGAGTCCCTTATTGCCAGGTTAAACAAGTTTTTTATATTTTCAGTACTACTTTTCTACTTTTATTCAATCTCTACACTCCCATGCTATCCTTTTCCAGTCTGTAAACAACTTTACAACATGAATTCAATGATGGGCAAGGTTTTACTTCTCATATGAAAGCGCCCAAACTTCGCGAGGTGAAACAAAGGGTCTTTCAATTCAAGTCTATTCAAGCCCAATATGGGCTAACAACTGGCCTGCATACCCGAGCAGAATCATTTTGTGCTCGACAAAGACACACAGCCTTGGGTAAAGAGGTCCATTATTATTAATTTTTTTTAGTTTTATTTTTTCATTGACAGTATACTATTAAATATCAGGAATATTGGATGCTCTGTTTCAAATACAGTCCAGATTGCCGAGCAATGAATTATCTCCTGCTTCTTGTTCAAAAAACATATCTAACTGGTTTTTAAAACGGTATCATTTTACTTTCCATCTCCCAACATTATTTTGAACTGTCTTGAACTTAAGTTGTTTTCCTTCCTTGAAATGACACTACAGCCAGTCTATTCTGTTCATGTAGGCGTATTGAAAGAGCTTGTCCTCCATGCAGACAAGGAGAAAGAGCCATATTAAGTACCTTTAGGGACAATACATCAAAATAATGCGGTCAGTGTTGCAATGTCAGGAATGCTATTTCTACCTCTTTGGAAATCCTCGCAATAACAAAAGTATCCACTCAATGAAGGGAGTGCCCGTTCTTTTCTTCAATTCATCAATTGATGCCATGTTAGAAAGAGCTGAGTAGTTTGTTACGTAAATATTCAAATATAGCCGATGCGAGCTATTAAAAAAAACTGAATCGAATAGCCTGCATCTTTAATATGAATAAAAATGAGCAGTGCCTAAATACAGCTGCACTGCAATTCTAAGTTAGCTTCAACGAAATGTTACTTTCAATGGCATGTTAGTTTGAATGCACCTGTTTCAAAACATAACAATCATTAAATCAGCATCAGAAAGTGTTAACAACTAAAAGTGAACCAGGTAATCGCAGTGAGGCAAAGTGGTCTCGTGGATAAGCAACCGCTTAGTGAGTGGAAGGTATCGGGTTCGATCCCCAGCGAGTGTATTTTGTTTTAAAGCCCAAAAGGGCCTATGGTGAGAGGGGGAGCAGCTGAGTGTAGGAAAAAAACTGTTAGGGAGCCCCTTTGGGGGGTCTTTTTTTTTGGGGGGGGGGTCTTTTTTTTTTCTTTTTTTTCTCAAAAGTACAGTGTTAACAACTAAAAGTGAACCAGGTAATCGAAGTGAGGCAAAGTGGTCTCGTGGATAAGCAACCGCTTAGTAAGTGGAAGGTATCGGGTTCGATCCCCAGCTACTGTATTTTGTTTTAAAGCCCAAAAGGGCCTATGGTGAGAGGGGGAGCAGCTGAGTGTAGGAAAAAAACTGTTAGGGAGCCCCTTTGGGGGGGGGGGGGTCTTCTTTTTTTTTTTTTTTTTTTTTGGGGGGGGGTCTTTTTTTTCTTTTTTTTTTCTTCAAAAGCACAGTGTTAACAACTAAAAGTGAACCAGGTAATCGCAGTGAGGCAAAGTGGTCTCGTGGATAAGCAACCGCCGAGTAAGTGGAAGGTATCGGGTTCGATCCCCAGCTAGTGTATTTTGTTTTAAAGCCCAAAAGGGCCTATGGTGAGGGGGGGAGCAGCTGAGTGTAGGAAAAAACTGTTAGGGAGCCCCTTTGGGGGTCTTCTTTTTTTGGGGGGGGGTCTTTTTTTTTTTTTTTTTTCTGGTCGTCAGCTAGCTGGCGGTCGTCAGCTAGCTGGCGGTCGTCAGCTAGCTGGCGGTCGTCAGCGTAGCCGGTGGCCGGTAGCGTTAGCCCCAAAGTCATGTCCAATTTTTAAACTACATTCAAGAGTCCCTTATTGCCAGGTTAAACAAGTTTTTTATATTTTCAGTACTACTTTTCTACTTTTATTCAATCTCTACACTCCCATGCTATCCTTTTCCAGTCTGTAAACAACTTTACAACATGAATTCAATGATGGGCAAGGTTTTACTTCTCATATGAAAGCGCCCAAACTTCGCGAGGTGAAACAAAGGGTCTTTCAATTCAAGTCTATTCAAGCCCAATATGGGCTAACAACTGGCCTGCATACCCGAGCAGAATCATTTTGTGCTCGACAAAGACACACAGCCTTGGGTAAAGAGGTCCATTATTATTAATTTTTTTTAGTTTTATTTTTTCATTGACAGTATACTATTAAATATCAGGAATATTGGATGCTCTGTTTCAAATACAGTCCAGATTGCCGAGCAATGAATTATCTCCTGCTTCTTGTTCAAAAAACATATCTAACTGGTTTTTAAAACGGTATCATTTTACTTTCCATCTCCCAACATTATTTTGAACTGTCTTGAACTTAAGTTGTTTTCCTTCCTTGAAATGACACTACAGCCAGTCTATTCTGTTCATGTAGGCGTATTGAAAGAGCTTGTCCTCCATGCAGACAAGGAGAAAGAGCCATATTAAGTACCTTTAGGGACAATACATCAAAATAATGCGGTCAGTGTTGCAATGTCAGGAATGCTATTTCTACCTCTTTGGAAATCCTCGCAATAACAAAAGTATCCACTCAATGAAGGGAGTGCCCGTTCTTTTCTTCAATTCATCAATTGATGCCATGTTAGAAAGAGCTGAGTAGTTTGTTACGTAAATATTCAAATATAGCCGATGCGAGCTATTAAAAAAAACTGAATCGAATAGCCTGCATCTTTAATATGAATAAAAATGAGCAGTGCCTAAATACAGCTGCACTGCAATTCTAAGTTAGCTTCAACGAAATGTTACTTTCAATGGCATGTTAGTTTGAATGCACCTGTTTCAAAACATAACAATCATTAAATCAGCATCAGAAAGTGTTAACAACTAAAAGTGAACCAGGTAATCGCAGTGAGGCAAAGTGGTCTCGTGGATAAGCAACCGCTTAGTGAGTGGAAGGTATCGGGTTCGATCCCCAGCGAGTGTATTTTGTTTTAAAGCCCAAAAGGGCCTATGGTGAGAGGGGGAGCAGCTGAGTGTAGGAAAAAAACTGTTAGGGAGCCCCTTTGGGGGGTCTTTTTTTTTTGGGGGGGGGTCTTTTTTTTTTCTTTTTTTTCTCAAAAGTACAGTGTTAACAACTAAAAGTGAACCAGGTAATCGAAGTGAGGCAAAGTGGTCTCGTGGATAAGCAACCGCTTAGTAAGTGGAAGGTATCGGGTTCGATCCCCAGCTACTGTATTTTGTTTTAAAGCCCAAAAGGGCCTATGGTGAGAGGGGGAGCAGCTGAGTGTAGGAAAAAAACTGTTAGGGAGCCCCTTTGGGGGGGGGGGGGTCTTTCTTTTTTTTTTTTTTTTTTTTGGGGGGGGTCTTTTTTTTCTTTTTTTTTTCTTCAAAAGCACAGTGTTAACAACTAAAAGTGAACCAGGTAATCGCAGTGAGGCAAAGTGGTCTCGTGGATAAGCAACCGCCGAGTAAGTGGAAGGTATCGGGTTCGATCCCCAGCTAGTGTATTTTGTTTTAAAGCCCAAAAGGGCCTATGGTGAGGGGGGGAGCAGCTGAGTGTAGGAAAAAACTGTTAGGGAGCCCCTTTGGGGGTCTTCTTTTTTTGGGGGGGGGTCTTTTTTTTTTTTTTTTTTCTGGTCGTCAGCTAGCTGGCGGTCGTCAGCTAGCTGGCGGTCGTCAGCGTAGCCGGTGGCCGGTAGCGTTAGCCCCAAAGTCATGTCCAATTTTTAAACTACATTCAAGAGTCCCTTATTGCCAGGTTAAACAAGTTTTTTATATTTTCAGTACTACTTTTCTACTTTTATTCAATCTCTACACTCCCATGCTATCCTTTTCCAGTCTGTAAACAACTTTACAACATGAATTCAATGATGGGCAAGGTTTTACTTCTCATATGAAAGCGCCCAAACTTCGCGAGGTGAAACAAAGGGTCTTTCAATTCAAGTCTATTCAAGCCCAATATGGGCTAACAACTGGCCTGCATACCCGAGCAGAATCATTTTGTGCTCGACAAAGACACACAGCCTTGGGTAAAGAGGTCCATTATTATTAATTTTTTTAGTTTTATTTTTTCATTGACAGTATACTATTAAATATCAGGAATATTGGATGCTCTGTTTCAAATACAGTCCAGATTGCCGAGCAATGAATTATCTCCTGCTTCTTGTTCAAAAAACATATCTAACTGGTTTTTAAAACGGTATCATTTTACTTTCCATCTCCCAACATTATTTTGAACTGTCTTGAACTTAAGTTGTTTTCCTTCCTTGAAATGACACTACAGCCAGTCTATTCTGTTCATGTAGGCGTATTGAAAGAGCTTGTCCTCCATGCAGACAAGGAGAAAGAGCCATATTAAGTACCTTTAGGGACAATACATCAAAATAATGCGGTCAGTGTTGCAATGTCAGGAATGCTATTTCTACCTCTTTGGAAATCCTCGCAATAACAAAAGTATCCACTCAATGAAGGGAGTGCCCGTTCTTTTCTTCAATTCATCAATTGATGCCATGTTAGAAAGAGCTGAGTAGTTTGTTACGTAAATATTCAAATATAGCCGATGCGAGCTATTAAAAAAAACTGAATCGAATAGCCTGCATCTTTAATATGAATAAAAATGAGCAGTGCCTAAATACAGCTGCACTGCAATTCTAAGTTAGCTTCAACGAAATGTTACTTTCAATGGCATGTTAGTTTGAATGCACCTGTTTCAAAACATAACAATCATTAAATCAGCATCAGAAAGTGTTAACAACTAAAAGTGAACCAGGTAATCGCAGTGAGGCAAAGTGGTCTCGTGGATAAGCAACCGCTTAGTGAGTGGAAGGTATCGGGTTCGATCCCCAGCGAGTGTATTTTGTTTTAAAGCCCAAAAGGGCCTATGGTGAGAGGGGGAGCAGCTGAGTGTAGGAAAAAAACTGTTAGGGAGCCCCTTTGGGGGGTCTTTTTTTTTTGGGGGGGGGTCTTTTTTTTTTCTTTTTTTTCTCAAAAGTACAGTGTTAACAACTAAAAGTGAACCAGGTAATCGAAGTGAGGCAAAGTGGTCTCGTGGATAAGCAACCGCTTAGTAAGTGGAAGGTATCGGGTTCGATCCCCAGCTACTGTATTTTGTTTTAAAGCCCAAAAGGGCCTATGGTGAGAGGGGGAGCAGCTGAGTGTAGGAAAAAAACTGTTAGGGAGCCCCTTTGGGGGGGGGGGGGTCTTTCTTTTTTTTTTTTTTTTTTTTTGGGGGGGGGTCTTTTTTTTCTTTTTTTTTTCTTCAAAAGCACAGTGTTAACAACTAAAAGTGAACCAGGTAATCGCAGTGAGGCAAAGTGGTCTCGTGGATAAGCAACCGCCGAGTAAGTGGAAGGTATCGGGTTCGATCCCCAGCTAGTGTATTTTGTTTTAAAGCCCAAAAGGGCCTATGGTGAGGGGGGGAGCAGCTGAGTGTAGGAAAAAACTGTTAGGGAGCCCCTTTGGGGGTCTTCTTTTTTGGGGGGGGGGTCTTTTTTTTTTTTTTTTTTCTGGTCGTCAGCTAGCTGGCGGTCGTCAGCTAGCTGGCGGTCGTCAGCGTAGCCGGTGGCCGGTAGCGTTAGCCCCAAAGTCATGTCCAATTTTTAAACTACATTCAAGAGTCCCTTATTGCCAGGTTAAACAAGTTTTTTATATTTTCAGTACTACTTTTCTACTTTTATTCAATCTCTACACTCCCATGCTATCCTTTTCCAGTCTGTAAACAACTTTACAACATGAATTCAATGATGGGCAAGGTTTTACTTCTCATATGAAAGCGCCCAAACTTCGCGAGGTGAAACAAAGGGTCTTTCAATTCAAGTCTATTCAAGCCCAATATGGGCTAACAACTGGCCTGCATACCCGAGCAGAATCATTTTGTGCTCGACAAAGACACACAGCCTTGGGTAAAGAGGTCCATTATTATTAATTTTTTTTAGTTTTATTTTTTCATTGACAGTATACTATTAAATATCAGGAATATTGGATGCTCTGTTTCAAATACAGTCCAGATTGCCGAGCAATGAATTATCTCCTGCTTCTTGTTCAAAAAACATATCTAACTGGTTTTTAAAACGGTATCATTTTACTTTCCATCTCCCAACATTATTTTGAACTGTCTTGAACTTAAGTTGTTTTCCTTCCTTGAAATGACACTACAGCCAGTCTATTCTGTTCATGTAGGCGTATTGAAAGAGCTTGTCCTCCATGCAGACAAGGAGAAAGAGCCATATTAAGTACCTTTAGGGACAATACATCAAAATAATGCGGTCAGTGTTGCAATGTCAGGAATGCTATTTCTACCTCTTTGGAAATCCTCGCAATAACAAAAGTATCCACTCAATGAAGGGAGTGCCCGTTCTTTTCTTCAATTCATCAATTGATGCCATGTTAGAAAGAGCTGAGTAGTTTGTTACGTAAATATTCAAATATAGCCGATGCGAGCTATTAAAAAAACTGAATCGAATAGCCTGCATCTTTAATATGAATAAAAATGAGCAGTGCCTAAATACAGCTGCACTGCAATTCTAAGTTAGCTTCAACGAAATGTTACTTTCAATGGCATGTTAGTTTGAATGCACCTGTTTCAAAACATAACAATCATTAAATCAGCATCAGAAAGTGTTAACAACTAAAAGTGAACCAGGTAATCGCAGTGAGGCAAAGTGGTCTCGTGGATAAGCAACCGCTTAGTGAGTGGAAGGTATCGGGTTCGATCCCCAGCGAGTGTATTTTGTTTTAAAGCCCAAAAGGGCCTATGGTGAGAGGGGGAGCAGCTGAGTGTAGGAAAAAAACTGTTAGGGAGCCCCTTTGGGGGGTCTTTTTTTTTGGGGGGGGGGTCTTTTTTTTTTCTTTTTTTTCTCAAAAGTACAGTGTTAACAACTAAAAGTGAACCAGGTAATCGAAGTGAGGCAAAGTGGTCTCGTGGATAAGCAACCGCTTAGTAAGTGGAAGGTATCGGGTTCGATCCCC